>CAVNYN010223223.1:0-54069 GCA_963692815.1 Nyctanthes arbor-tristis | reverse complement strand
CAAGCTAATTACTGGTTGTCTAAGATTATTGAATGGATATTGAGGGTTGATGAATAAAGGTCATAGTACAGGGAGGAAAACTGCACCTTGAGGGAGGAACCACTGCACCCATGGAAACCAATCCATCGGACAGGGGAAACACTGCACTGCACCTAGAGAACCCAATCCATCTTTATGATAAAAGGGAGACTGTTCTGGTTAAGTCTTGGCTATGATTGACAATTTGATGTCACATATTTGAAATTCACTACGTTGGTTGTCTGTGAAGTATTTTGTTTGTTTGTCTAATTTGGATTCGATTCCTTTGCTTACACGGATTAACTCACATCAGCCATCTGTGATTTTTTAACAAACTTCAAGCATTTCTCTTTCATTTATGTTCTTCATCATCCTACTTTGATTGCTGCATTTTCCAGTTAACTCTTCATTGCATGACCAGGGTGTTCCAATGATCTACATGGGGGATGAATACGGTCATACAAAAGGGGGTAACAACAATACATATTGCCACGATAACTTTGTAATACTCTATCCCGACACCATTAAATATCATGGATATCCTCTCCCTGTGCACATGCTCTCATTTCCTTGAGGAAATAATTGAAGCATTGGCTGCAGATTAACTACTTTCAATGGGATAAAGTGGAGGAATCCTCATCAGATTTCTTCAGATTTTGCTGCCACATGACCAAGTTTCGCAGGTATGCATTTCCTATGTTACTGGAGTACTCTGGGGGCTTTTTGTTTCAAGGAATCTGATCAGTTATCTTTAATTTTTTCAGAGAATGTGAGTCACTTGGTTTAAACGACTTCCCAACAGCAGAGCGACTTCAATGGCATGGTCACACCCCTGGAATGCCTGATTGGTCTGACACAAGCCGATTTGTTGCATTTACATTGGTATGTTTTCTTGATGATCATTTGCCTTACTTAACCTGATTTCTCACACTAGTTACCATTTATATCATTCTAGAGTTCAGGACTAGCATTATTCTGATCTAGATGGGATAACTTGACTGACTGCCAAATATATTGCCCGTCCAAGCCGAATTAAGTGTCAAAGATAGAAGCGTGATTCTTTCTCTATAACTGCATTAGCTGAGTTCGTTTATGTGTTTCTTTGTTATTGGAAAGACAGGATTGTTAAAAATTATCTGATTATATACCAATTCATACAAGTTGCCAAAAGCTGTTGCAGTTTTCCTCAACCCTCAATTGTTTCTTCCTTTTACTTTTTCTTTTCCTTTTTTTTTTTTTTTTTTTTTTGTTGAACTTAATTTCACCATGTTCCCATCACTACACTTGATATATATTTTTTTTTTTTAAATGATATGGACATTGCCAGATCGACTCTGCAAAGGGAGAATTATATGTGGCTTTTAACACTAGCCATGTCCCTGTCACAATTTCATTACCCGAACGACGAGGTTACCGGTGGGAGCCCTTGGTTGACACAGGCAAGCCAGCACCATTCGACTTCCTCTCAGATGATCTCCCAGAGAAAGATATAGCTGTCAATCAGTACACACATTTTCTTGATAGCAACCTTTATCCGATGCTTAGTTATTCGTCAATTATTCTTTTACTTTCTCCTGATAGTAATCTTTAACCTGGAAACACAAAGAATATCTTAATATCTGCAGGTTTTGTTTACATATTATAACTCATCATAGCATGAAATTTTGGAACTGATGTAAAGATTACTGCAACTAATAAAATGTTACTTGTAAATGTATCACAATGGCAGAAATAATATTACGACCTATTACAGATTGAAACCAAAGAATTCTCTAAGATAGAAGCTTCTTAATATGATTTTCTCTTTGTTTTTTCTTGGTTTTGTCTGCCAAGTTTCTTTTGTTTAGAACGTTGACATTTGCGTAGTGGTCTCGGGTTCGAATCACATTTATCCCTCCCCTCCCCTTCCCTTTATCCTCATTGTATAAAAGAGGGGTGTAGTTGGGGGGGGGGGGGGAAGGAATGTCCATATTTGCTTGCCAATTGTAGGTTTCCAATTTTTGTAACTAGTTTTCAGTTTTCCTACACTGTTCTTATGGTGTAGCGTTTGTGTCTGAACTCAGTGTTTGTACTTTATTGTACGTAAACTTCAAATTCCGTGTTCTTTTAAAAAATTTAACTATTATTTATTTATTTATTTATTATATTTGAAACTTGTTCTCAAGTTAGATACAGGAGGATTGCAGTTAATAGACTGTCATTTAACACGACCAATAAAACTTGATGAGAATCATAATGGGCAAAACTTGTCAATGACGGACCATTTAATTACAGTATCAAAGGTCAAGAAAATTCAAGAGACTTTGATGATGGATTATTGAGTTTTTCCTCAAACTTATAACAATGATTTTCTCTTATTTTTCGTTCTAGTGATTAGAACAATTTATTAGAACTTATCAAAGGGGCTGAGGGCCTACTAACCCTTTTGTGGTGTTCAACACCTTCATCATCCATGGTTTTTTTAGCTGTAGTTTTTTTTTTTAATAGAAATTGACAAAAATTGTCTATAAGGACCATTTGTGTATATTTTTGAAATGTTGGTGACGCATAACTTTTAAAAAAGGTTAGAGATGAAATTATTAGTTTTTGTAATTATTGGGACGTTTTGTGAAATTTACCCAAAGAATTAAAATTAAAATGGATGGCACTTGGTGCGCTTTTCTTTGATGATTTCATTTTTTTCGTTAGAAGTTCTCAATTGGCAACAATTTCACTTTTAATTCTTAAACTGTTGTAACGGAAAAAATGGCATTGTCAAAGAAAAAATTGTATACGAAGTGCCCTTATTTTAAATTTTCATATAATTTTAGCTGGTCAGACACAATTTTAATTAATTAGTTATTAGAAATGTTTTTAACATTTTTGACTATCAAATAAGGAATAAATTTTTTTTCTGATAAGGAATAAATTTTTTTTCCTCAGAAAAAAAATAAAAGGAAGGAAAGAAAGAAAAGAAAAGGAATAAATTGATAAATTCTAGTAGTTCTTTTGGATGTTTTCAGTCTAAAAGGATTAGTAATTAGTAATGCCAGATGATATATAAGATAAGATTATGAGATTTTGGCATTAAAATTTCTACTTTTGTATTACAATTAGGTTAAAACACCTTTTGAATGTGTGTGAGAATTTTCATTTAGATAGTGTCTTACGATTTATTAGTATTAATCGCATTTTTATCACATATTTGTGTGTTTAAACTTGTTTAGACAATGTTTGATTTCGCCGCTTTTTCCCTGTTTACGTTTTTTAGAATCTCGTTACATGTGAAAGAGACCCGCTAGGGGGAAAGCTTTCGGGACTTCTATGTAAATGGGAGAACGTTTGGGGACAACATTTACTCGAAGGATAAATCAGTCATTCTCGCTCCTAGGGTTCCTGCTTCGCTGTCTCCACCTCACCGTATATATCCTTCGTTGCTTTACGAAGCCTCTCTCCACTGGCAGAAACAAGAGTACTCTAGAGAGAGTGAGAGGGAGAGAGAGTCCAGGGAGAGATGGGAGTGTTTACATTCGTATGCAGGGAATTAGCTGACGAGTGGACGGCTAAGCAACTTACGGGTGACCTAGAGGCATCGGCTGGCTCCACATATGAACTCCAACGGAAGCTTGTTCAAGCCGCCCTGTCCTCCGACTCTTCCGGCGCCGTTCAATCATCTTTCTCCTATATCACTCCTTGCTCCGCCGTTTTCCAGGTTATTCTCTTAATTTCTTGTTTTCCCCTTTTTGGTTTTGCATATTTTTATTTGTGTTGCGAGGTTAATTAATTTCAATTCGTGTGTGGTTCTTGTGATGTATCTATAATGTAATGGTGACCTAGCCTGGCGATTATAGTTGTTTGCTTCTGTAGATCTGATTAATCGGCGTAAATGCTTTTGTTTAGGTTTATTGTTTAATTATTCATGAGATATACTGGCTTAATATTCGTTTTAAATCAGAGTGATCAGGGACTTTATGCTACCTCTTATGCCGGTCAAATTAATGATGTTTATCGGGTTATTAAGTTAGAAATTCAAAAAAATGTTTAACAAATAATTTGAAGCAAAGTTAGCTAAGTACGTTTTGCTGGAAAAGTTCATTGTTGATCGATGTATTTATCCACATTGTATATCTGACCGGTGCGATTTATTATGCTTTTAAAATATGCACACTGACATTTCTCTGTTCCTTTATGTTATTAATGCTGGTTGTGTTTATTTACTTGAAGTTTTGATGATTGTGCAGGTGATTATTGGTGGAGCTGGTGGCGGTTCATTTATCGGAGGAGGTGGAGCTGCAGCAGCTCCGGCTGCAGGTGGTGGCGCAGCTGCGGAGGCACCTCCGGCAGAGGAGAAGAAGGAAGAGAAAGAGGAGAGTGATGAAGACATGGGATTCTCCCTCTTTGATTAGGTTCACAAATCTTGGGTTGCAGAGTAGTATTGCGATTTTCATGCCTTCCCAGTTCCCAATATGTAGCTTCCTAGAGTGTTGAATATTATTATTATGGATTTTCATTTTATTGAGCCTTTGCTGGAATATATTCTCAAATTGCTTTGAGTTTTGTTTGGATTTGAATACCACCTACTTGCAATGATAATTTTAGCTTGTTAATCTTCAGTTCTTGAGATACTTCTCTTGCTCTCAGACCTTGCAAATTGCACGCGGATGATGAATTAGCAGATTTCTTTTGTGGTGGCAGAAGTGTGTTTTTAGGTAGTTCCGATGTAATACCATGTGTTATGACACTATACGTGTGCTCTTCCGATCTCGTCACATGGAAAATTACAATTATATGGCGTGTATTGATATATGTTACATGTTTATATTGCACTATATAGTGTTATATATATGGTTTTATATCCATTCTATGTTTGTAATTTATTAAATTTTTGGTGAAGTTACACAATATTACCTTCATCTTCATTGATTGATTGATGATGGAAGGTTGTGTGGGTTGCGGAAGGCTCAGGATTAGCTTCTCAATTACTGAAAACTTTTTACCAATTATAAACAAAACCATGCTAGAGTGATCCTTCTTCGAATCTATTGGGCCGAATTGGCAACCAATATAATTTGAATTCAGTGCAATATTTAAAATTTTTTGGCAACCAATATAATTTGAATTCAGTGCAATATTTAAAATTTTTTGTTGATGTGAAAATTCAAGAATATGGCAAGGACAACGGAAAAGTCAGAAGATGTGAACTGATTTGAATAGAAATTTTATTTTACGTACGCATGTTATTATGCATGCGTGTATATGTGTCAAATATTTAAATTACAAGTATTAATACTTGTAGTCTCAAACATCTAAATTACAAGTACCTACACTTGTAGCCTGTATGCAAGTCATGTATTGTCATGTATTGTACGCATGTATCAGGCAAAATAAAATTTTTGCTGATTTGAAATATTAAATGTCTGTTGTGAAAATGATCTAGCAATAGATGTATAATACTATATGGTGGTATGATATATCGTGTATCAGGGCACGTCATAAGATTGTAGTTTCTTATATGGTGTGTCTACGATACACGCGTATGTCCCGATACCCACTAAATGACTATATGACACTAAATTGTTGTTTCATCTTGTGTTTTGGATAACACTTGAAATGAAATATAATATAAATTAATTACCGATAATATAAAATGAGATGTCTGACTGTATAGTGTGCATCTAGATATATTACATCAATTTTGTAGCCTAACGTAGCTCGTTTTCAATTGATGTAGCTTGCTCAGATACATATTATACAAACGTCTAACACTATCTATAGTATATGTCTGATTTTGTATCATTTCTCAATTATTATAATCGGTTGCCAAGATATTAATTGGCACTTACAGTTTTACATGTATAAAAAAGAGTAGTGCTATTTATCAGTTTTCAATTTAATTGGTATTTTTATATTAGAGAATAGATAGATAGTCATAATAAGTAAACATCCACAATTCATTATCTAATATAATGAGAAAATATCAACTAAGTCTAATTAAATAGTATTTATCCATTAAAAAAAGAAGACATGAGAATTGAGAACTAAAACGACTTTGGAAGCCCCGTGAAAAATAAATGACTTTAGGACAAATAAAAAAGAAAAACCAGAAAGAAAGAATGAAGTGAATAAATCGGGTCAAGTAAAATCGACCCGTTTTATTACCATTTGATCCATGTTCTCCTCTGATCGAAACCCTTATTAGGGTTTTAACTTCTCCGGTTCTTGTCGTCTACTTCTCTGATAAATCCAATTGAGCAATTCAGTTCAAGTTCAATTCATTTGTATACCGACCTCAATATCAGGACATGGGGGACGGGAATGTGGAGGCGGAAAAGCTGACCCTAGTGGCAAGAAAACCATGTTTTGGGCTCCCAACTGCATGCCCGAGTTGTCTGCCCGTTTATATTTATCTTCGATTTGCTCAGCTTCCTTTCAATCTGGAGTTCAATCTCATTTACCCTGATTCTGGTAATTCACTTTGCATTTTATAGTTCTTTTCTTGTTATTAATTCATTATATTTTCAAAAATTTATTATTTTTAATTTTTTCCCTGCTAGAATCCGCTTTTATTTGGCAATTGAGTGTATCTGTTTAGAACTTTTTCTTCATGCTGATATTCTAGTAAATTGTTTATTTTTGGCCGCTTCTGATTGCAATAGTGCACCTAAAGCGTATTTGTATTGGGAAATTGAGAAATAGTACATTGTTTATGCTATAAATGTTTTACCTTATTCTGAATATTGGATGCTCTAGCTTTGAAGCTCTGGGTTAGGATCTTTTTTTTTTCATCAAATTAACCTTTTCCTCTTTTTTTTTTTTTTTTTTTTTAATTGCAAGAAACTGGTATTTTTTAAGTTCGTTTTCTGGCTGCAAGCTTCAAAGCTCAGTTGAGCTCAATGGCTAATGCCATCTTCAATTAGGAATACTTGAAAATTAGCAATTTAATGTGTTACTATATTGTGCATGATTCAGTAATGCAGAAGGGAGGAACAGCCATGTGAAGCTGAGTCCCTGTTATTATGATAATATTTGTGCCTTATTTGATCCAAAATTCTGGGACAGTAATTTTATTACAATTTTTGTTCATTGAAATTACGTAAGTGGCCACTAGCCATGGCTTTTTATGTTATTAGAGTTTCGGATAAAGAACTGAAGGATAGGAGAATCTTTTGACTAAGCTGCTGCCAGATGTGCTGTGAGTTACTGTCATCACGGGTGCAATGTTGCACAACTGCAAATTTGCAATTGCTAGTGTGCTGCAATCCTAGAGCCGGCAAGTTGTGTATGCTTATCAATAATGTTGAATTTGTGTGTGTGTATGTTTTTTTTTTTTTATGTTATCATTTTTTTTAATGGCTGACTAATAAATAGTTGAAGTGGTTTCTCTCATTCTTGATCAAGGGTTCATTTCCTGTCATCTTCAATCCCTTTGTGATACTCAAAAAATAAAAAATAAATAGTAGCAAAATACAATAAATAAATATTCAAAGAGATTCAGTATGTTTGAATATAAAAGGGGTCTCTTAAATTATGGTTCATTACTAATCAATCAAACAAATTAGGCATGTTTTAATATATAGTGGACTTCTGAAGCTGGTGGATCAAGGAATCTTGTTGATTAAATAGAAGCATAAGCTTCTCACTGTTTGACGCTGGTGCATTGATTGCATCAAACCTTTGCACCACAAGGAAATCTTTTAGCGCCTCTGGATTCTGCCTTTTCGAGCCATGTATGTGATCCAGTTGTCACTTCTCAGTTATCTGTTTGAGTGTTTGAGAGTAGTAAATTACTGCCTGACCCTATGTTGTTGGTTTTAGCATTTAAAAATTAGTAGGTTCTCTAGCTTGCGTTTGTTATGTCAATTTTGTGAATAAATTTTAAAAAAAACCAGAATCTGATTAGATTGAAATTGGAAATTCAACCAGATCAAATACCTTTCGTTGAGTTTGGTAATTATGTGGCCTATAACAATGAGAAGGGTGGAGTTATTTGGAATCTGAAGGAAGATGGTTTTGTTGATTTGGACGCTGAGGTCCGTGGTATACCTGAATGGGTATCAACCATGGCAATGGTTGAGACATGGCTTGCAGATGCAGTAATGTATGAACTTTGGGTGGTATCTGATGGTAAGTCAGCGCACAAGATTTATTACTCTGATCTCCCGTGGCCAATAGGAAAAGTCTTATACTTAAAGCAAGTCCGTGCTGTGAAACAACTACTTGGCATAACTTCAGACAATGCTGAAAGCAGAGAGGAAGAGGTACTTTTATTTGTATATATTTTCACTCATCTTTATGTAGACAATTAACCCCACAAATACATATAAAGAACATCAATTAACAACATATTCTGTTATTTTTTAGACTTTTATCTGTTATATAATGAATAAAAAGAAACTGGTGGTAAGAGCTTAATAAGATTGAACGCATAACAGATTTGTCGGATTATTTTGTTGAGTTTTGTCTAAGAATATTGTTCAACTCATGCATGGTAAACTATAGATCCAGGAGAAAACATATATAACTAAGTATGAAGTAGAAATAGACAAAATTTCAATCTCAATAGTTTCCAAGGAAAGATTTGAATTTAATTAGAAGAGTTCAACTTGCTCAGTAGAATGATAATTGAACCTTGGCATTTCTATTTTGACTGTGTTATACACTTGATTATCATTTTGTAGCTTTGGTGACCATTGATTATGCTGTAGTTACATGAAGCTTATTAATCAAAAGTTGAAAGAAAAGTGAGCATGACGTCAGTAAACTAGAGCCTGTTGATAAAACAAATTGTGTAAAGGCGCTTGTATTCAGAAGCAACATGATGAATCACAAGTCAGTGTTGAAATAAGATATGTGATCAGAGTGGCAGCTAAAATTAAGAAAATATTAAAAAGCGAACTAGCTGATAAAAGGAAATATGCGGGGCATTATCCCTTTCTTAAGGGGTCCTGAATGCCAGGTTAATTTAGCTTTATATGTTAATGGAATGGTCGATATACGCTGAAGATTTAGGTCCTGTAAAAGGTTAGATTCTGTAGCTAATTATAATCTTATTAGATATTTTAAGTAATTATTATGCCTTTTGCGATATATACTCATAAAGCATAAAGTGTGAAATTACTCCCTGAATTTCTGCTCAGATTTACAGGAGAGCTACTGATGCCTACAGCAGTTTGTCGACTAGATTAGGTGAAGAATCCTTTTTCTTTGAGAACAGGTATCTCCCCCATACAGAGGACAAAAACCTTTATAATTTGAAACTTGTTTGTTTTAGCTTTGTACATAAATCAGCTTCCTAAATCAATTGTCTATGATGCAGGCCAACAAGTTTGGACGCGGTTATTCTTGCCCATGTGCTTTTTACTCTCCATGCATTACCTGTGAGTGCTTTCATATGCTGTTTTAGTGGTTATTAGATTAGTTGATTGCATTTTGTGAGTTATATTACTGTATTTTGGTCCTTGATCAGTGGGACATCCCTGTGTACTGGTGGCTGGTGCGCTGAAATAATCAATTATATAAATTCTTTCCACACTCTTATTCCATGTTAGTGAAGGAAATATTTTGGTGATTTGGTTCAAAAGTGGCAATAGCATGGTGCATTTAGCTCAAGAAGATCTATCAGATTCTTTAAGATAAAGTTCTTCATTTAATTTAGTTGGGACCTTGTGCTTGTTGCTTTTGCTATCCCGAAGCTCAGCGCAGTTGGAGATTAGGAGTCATTTTTCCAGTTTTTACTTTTTTTTGCCCCTTTTCTTTTAACCATTTGCATTCAGTTTTCTTTAGACTACACTTGTGCTGGAGTCCCTGACTTCCTCTGTGTTGTAAATTCATCTTCTGTTCTTATTTGAAAACAGTTCCTAATTCAGGACAAGCATTGTGTCTCATAATTCTGGATCATCCTGAAAGTTCTATACTTGAATGAACTATAATTTATATTTTAAAAAAAAAAATACTGTTTCGAGAAGGCTGGAATCCAAGGTATTCAGCTTATGAAGTTTGTAGTTCATGGAAACACTTCTCAACTTGTTTAGTGCCGTTAAAAATTGGAATATGGTGTTAACAGCATCAGAATTATTTAATACAAGGGCACAGTATATCTGATTCTTGACCTCAGTCCTCTTACCGAAGGGCTTCAATCGCTGGAGTGCATCACTAGAAATCAATCCTTTGAAATTAACAATTGAATCTTCATATATGCCCATTATGCCGGCCTATCATGGTTGATGGAATCTCCATAATCCATATATCATTGTTTAGCATGGAAAATTTGGCCCAAGTATTCAGTAATTTAAGATAGCTACTGTCTTGATGCTTCTTATATCTATATACATTTCTTCTCACCTCTTACATAACCATAATAATTGTTGTTCCCCATTGTTGATAGCTAAAGTAATGAAATTTTAGCCTGGATTCCCAACACAACTGGATATTTATCTTGACTATAGAGCCCAATGGTTCTGAATATCCCTTTCTTTATTTTGATGATTAGTTCATAGACAGCACTTTCCAGTTAGTATTTTCTTTTACTTCATGTTTCTTTGATACTGGTGGATTTCTATCGCGTATTTGAAGCATCCATGCTAATATTTCTCTGTCTTACTCTTTATCATGATGCCTGGTAGGAAACATCTTTGCTCCGAGGCCAGCTCTTGGATCATACTAATCTTGTGAAATATGCTGAAAATCTTAAAGCGAAGTATATAGATGCCAGTTCATCTTCATCTGCTACCCGATCAGTTCCTTTTTCATCGGCTCGTTGGAGTGAGTCACTCGTGCCCTTTCTGCTTTCGCTTTCGCTTTCCGTATAAGTTTAGCAATTAAATTTTTATCTTGTTTAACTAATGGGGATTATGCTGGTATACATTGGAAATAAAAGAGATCTGGAAATAAGAAATTAAAGTTATGGTAACCATGAAAATAATGTGCTAACACATAATGAAGCACATCATATGTTGTACTCATGATACTTTTTACTAACATCCCATACCATAGAGGATGTACATTCCTTTGTTCTTCTATGGTATTTCACTTTGAATATTACATTGTTAAACACTGTCTTCCATTTTTGTGGGTGTGAATGTCATATCTTGAATCCATTTAGGTTCAAAACCGAGGAACAAACCTAAGAGGGAGAGAACTGAGGAGGAGAAGAAGTTCAAAAGACGAGCCAGGTATTTTGTAATTGCCCAAGCAGTTGCAGTTGTAGTTTTCCTCTCCCTCCAAGGTGGGTTCAACTCTGCTGATCTTGAGCTTGAAGATGATGATGTTTCGGTCAATTACGACTGAACAACCAAAGTAATTTGGATAATTATCCTATTTTCATTTTTCTTTGTCCTATTTTCATTTTTCTTTGGGTGATTGCTCAAGAAGTATACTGAGATATGCGATATCCTGAAATTTTGTGAGCAACAAAAATGGTAAAGTAAAAAAGCTCTTTGACATTGTAGCTTTGAATCTCACATTTGAGTTCAATTTCCGGCATTTTGAGCTATTGTTGTGGATATTCGCTAGGATTAGCAAGTAAATTGACAATGGTTAGGACTTTTGCTGCCCATTGATTTATTTGTTTCATCAAATGTAAAGTTACACGATTACTAGCTGATTAACCACTTTTTTTTTTAAATAATTTATTATTTTTTTAAATATTTTTCCCCATAAAGAATGGGGTTTCTCTATTTAGAGAAGCCAACAAATATCGCTTGGATTTCATTTTTATTATTATTATAACGTATTTATATTTGTCACGCGGGAGGATTTATATGTTTTATTGGTATAATAAATATTTTTTCATATATTGTCAGATTATTGGTATAGGAAATACGTTTGTTATGATAACTGGTAACTAATTCAAAACCTCAAATCATCATCTTTGTTCTTTTTTAACCTTTGATATCATTTGTAGTCTTTTTTTTTTTTTTTTGCTAGTCTAAAGTAAATTTCAGTATAGGAACGGTCTTTATTCTGTTGGAATACACTATTTCTGTCCAATAAAAATAAGTGCATTTTCTTCGTTTGTTTGTCTCAAGTAATAGCTTGCTTTATTGGAATGACATTGACTTTTTCATATAATTTGTTATATTCAACCAAATTAAATGGGTAATATTAAATTGTAAGAGTATTTTTTAGATAAAAAGTATGAATGCTTCACTATTCCGATTCCAATAATGTCAGTTAAAATTTCTTAATTATGTGAAAGAGGAAATGAGTCTATTATTGTGTAGCATTTAGACTGTGAAATTTGTCAATATGACTATTCGATCATTGTCAAAATAATGTTTACATTATCAAGAGCAAGCTTATGTGGTTATATAATCATTATCAATACATTTTCAATAACCACATTCTAATTCCCACTCATAGTCCAAGTATCCATCATGTTTTCAATAATCGTGTTCTTATTCTTGACATTTATGTACGTAACATTTTTGAAATACTTCAAATACGATCACATTGTCACATTTCAATTTTTGTCATTCAATTGAGTGACAACTCTCAATTTTGCAATTTGATACAATTATATTATCACATTCTTTTTCTTGCTATTCATTCAAGTGACAAGTCTTGTAATTTTACCATTAATACAATTCAATTTGATCACTTTGTAATAATCTTATAACCTTTTAACTGGTGCCAGTTCAAGCTACTTTCACATTATTTTTAAAGTGATGAATATTTGTTTATAAAATTTTGTAGAATGTTACACAGTAAGCTTTTCTTGATTTCTATATAGAATGGAACTCGAAGATGTCAGATAGAAAATTAAAATCATATGTATTGGAAAAATGAGCCTTAGTGGATTTTTTTTTTAATTAAGTACAATTACAATGTGTATATATAATTTTTTACCTGAACGCAACACGCACACACGGCATAAAGGCACTACACGCCATCTAACAAAACTATGCTAATTTTGTGAATGATATACATGTCACGCACCCATGCGTTATTTTAAAAAGTTAATTTAAAGAATCTATTGAAGCTTATTTTTTAGCATTTACTCTCTATAATGGAGAGCATTGAGTATTTAAAGAATCTCTTAGAGATACTTTAAGCATTTACAGAAAGATAGCCATGGTTTTACCGTAGAAAAGTATTTGATCGATCTTGTATCGTAGGTACATTTGAATTAATAGCACTCAAGAGAGAATTGAGAACAAACAAAGAACATTAAGTGCTTGGTTAAGTACTATAGTGGTTGGGTTTTTCATGTTCTAAGCACAAGGTTTTAGATCGAATCACACTGTCTCTCTCTTATTTTCCCCTTCCCTCCCCTATATCCCCAATGTATCAAACCCAAAAAGAAAAATGTGCTTGCCTCTCTTTTTTGAGTTGTCATTGAACAGTTTTTTATATTTCATTTCATATATAGAAAATTCAAAGTGAATACTGAAAATACAGAATATATTTCTGAATCTAACAAAATGTGACGTGCGATGCACGTTCTCGTTAGTACAAGTTAGAACTAGTATTATTGCCTGTCTCCACATATATTCTAATTTAAATAATTTCAGACATACTAATTCTGCATTGATTGAAAAGAATCACAGTTTAATGTCGGCGATGATCTTCAGTCATTTCTGTGATATTAAAAGGTAATATTGGCATTGAAGTGATTCACTATTTGCTTAGAAGTTAAAACCATGGATGACAACAAGAAGTAACTTGCCTTGCTTTCTGTTTTGAAATTGAAACAGATCTTATTCATAGTACAAATTTTCTAAAGAGATTAATCAGGCTTTAAAAATAGAACCTGATTAAACTCGTCAGAAGAATTGATTAATAGTATATGAGAATGAGTAGATGCGATTTGTTTGATAAAAGTTATATTTTGATGCTGATCTGAGACATTGGTAATTCTAAGTGTTTGTATTGACAAATTTCAAGGTAACATAGAATTGTTAATCATACAATTCAATCACCAACTCGATCGGCCACTCAGCCCGTTAATATATAGTTTATTTTAAAATGCGTTCCTTTGTAGTAGATGTGGATATGGTGAAATATGTAGGTGTGCTGGTTTGACTAATTTATGTTTTAAAATAGAAATAGTTTGCATTCTAACTCGGAGTTTCCTAAGAAAACAGATTTAGTTTCATTTGAAACTAGATATGCTGACATGGTAGTGCCACATGGACTCCTAATGGGCCCGCCACTCCCAATTGATTACAAAATGCCCCGGCTGAGTGTTGAATAATCCAAATTAGAAACAAAAATTTCAAAACTCACTCCCCCTTCTCTGGTTAGATAGTTCTACCGTCCGGAATTTAGAGCTTGTTTGATGCACTTTATTTGTCAAAATGTAGAGAATTTATAATGAAGAGAGAGGTAGAATGTGTATTGAAAATGTACAAAGATTTAAAATATGGAGTTATAATTGAATAGTTATCAAATCAAATATCAAATCAGTGGTAAGTAAAATTATAAATTGGTAAAATGAAGAGCATCAAACAAGCTCTTAGATCCCCGATTTTGAGCAATCCCCGTCGCCAGAAATCGCCGCCTTCGGTCACCGGAAATCACAGCAGCCCGGAATTTTTCAATATTTTTTGAATATTGTTAACATTAGCAAATCAAGCACCTCTTCGCCGGAATCATATTAAAAATTAGGTATCCTGTAACAATGGGAAATATAGACAACTTTCAATCATATATTGTCTATTTTATGATGTCTTCCGGCTGCCTGTATATTCTTCCCTTCTATTGCTAGTGGCTTTCCTCCCTTCGTTCTTGGGCAGCAAGGAATTTAAGGGCCTGTTTGGTTAAGTTTATAAAGTGAATTTATAAAGAGAATTTATAAAGAGTGAAAATGAGTGGTGGAGATTTAATTAAAATTTAAAATATGTGGTGATGGTTGAGTAGTTGTCAAATGAATAGTAAGTGAATTTATAAATAGAAAAAATAAAAGATGTCAAACATGCTCTAAGATGATGTTTGTGGTTGCAATTTTGCCACTGTTGTAAAGTTACTTGTGCCTTTTTATTTAATTCATGAATATGACCTCTTTAATGTGAATTCTGGTTTATGTCCAAATCTTTCTGCTTCCATCTGTCCTATTACTGGAAATACACCGGAGATGTTGGCCGGTTGCACCTCCACCTTTCGTCGGCAGTTTGTTTGAGACTTTGCAAAAACTCGAGTAGCGTTTGCAAGAATGGCCAGTTCAAATCGATATCTTCGATGGCTGAAGGGAGTGCAGGCGTAAGGGACGGGCTTACCAAAAATTGGGTCGGCTGTGGACTTGATAAGGAGAAGAGAAACAGAGTCGACGTTTTGGGTGGCGATGAAAGTGATGAAGTGGAGAGGAAGAGGAGTAGGTTTTGGTATTTTGCTGCCATTAATGGCTACTAGTTGGAGGTAGTGGCTGTTTGGAAGAAGACAGATCCTAAGCTGGTAGGGCCCGTATTTTCATGTTAGGATGATTAGACTGTTAAATAAGCAGATCTGGTTCTAAATATGGAAACACATCTGTCTTAGAAAGATCGATTCTAACCCGCTTCGAGATCAAATTTGATTGTCGAAAATTGGCTGCAATATTACATGCCTGACTACGGCCGTCCCAGCCATGAGGCAAGTGAGACTGATCCATTGGGCCCAAGAAATGTTAGGGCCTACAAATATTTATTATATCCAGCCCAATTAAGTAAAAAACTTTTTTTTTAAAAAACTAGTTATTTTACCTGTATATTGTATGAAATGATAATATCAAATAATATAAATAATTCAAGTGGATTAAATATGATTGTATAAAAAAGATTTTAAGTTATAATATTTGATCATTGATGTGTGTCTTAAAACAATATAGGTACTACTCATAATACAATATATTTCATTAATGAAGATAAAAATGGCCTACAAAAAAAAAGGAAAACATTAAAAAAATTTTTTAGAGTTTGTATTAAGCTACACAGGTGAATTTTTGAATATTGTATAAGGCTACCAATGTACAACACACGAGAAAATATGTTATATCCGATAAATATAGTTTGAATAAACGATGAAGGATAATACATGTATTACACTATTTATAGTATAATTTGTTGTTTGATTATTTTTAACACAAATCTTAATTTTCAGACATTTTCAATTTATAACCCTCTAAATAGTTATATAAAATTGTCTATGAGTGAACACTCACTTTTTTCTATAAAATGCACATGTGATTTATTGCCGCTTTCAGTTTTTTTTAACTTTTCTAATATGTATTAATGATATCTAGTTTTTTTTTAACATATGTTTTCTACAAACTAAATATTTTAATATGTTAATATATTTTAGTCGGTGTTTAAAGAATTTAAACTGCATGACCAATTCAATTAGAAAAATCAGGAATTACTAATTCCACATTACGAGATAAATACAGATACAGTTCATTGGTTTATAATAATTTTTTTTCTAATTATGATCCATTAAAATTTCTTAAAAGCTCAAAGCCTATAAATTAAGGCTTTATTATGCATAACCATTCTCTAAGTAACTTAATTTAGGCATACATCCTTAATTGTTTTCATTAAATAATTAATGTGAAATTATTTTTCTATACTCAAAGCCACATTGTCAATGACCCTTAAAAAAAGAATAAAATTTCAATCGTTTTTAATGAAAAATCCATGTGGGAATTCAATTATAACATCCAAAAGTCACTTGATTGTACTCTTATTATGGAGTTTTGCTATTTATTTAAAAATTTTATAAATTTTAGCATTTATTTTTTAACTTTTCAATTAAAACTAGTTCAACATCGGTTCAACGCGATTCAACATTTTAAACCATGAATTGTAAGATTTTCCGGTTCGATAATTGGTCTGATTTTTTGAATATTGGTGAATATTAAAACTAATCTGAAAAGCAATCTAACGGTATAAGACAAACATGGATACGGTTTACTGGTTCACAATAAACTTTTTTCAATAATGATCAATTAAAATTTTAAATTTTTTTAGAAACTCAAGGCCTACAAGTGAAGGCCCTATTATGAATAATTCTTCTCCAAATAACTTAATATAGACATACGTTTTCAATTTTTTTACTAAATAATAATCAATAAGAGATTTCCTTTCCATGCTTAAAGTCACATTTTCAATGACTTTTAAAAAGAAAATAAAATTTCGACCTTTTTAATAACAAATCCATGTGAGAATTCAACAATTATGTCTAATAGTTACTTACTTGCACTTTTATTGAATTTTGCTAATTATTTGACAATTCTATAAATTTTAGTATTTATTTTTTAAGTTTTTAATTAAAGCCGGTTCCACCTTAGTTCGACCCGATTTGACTTTTAAACCTTGAACAGTTAACTTTTTTGGCTCGATAACTGGTCCATTTTTCTTAACATTTGTAAATACTGGAGCTAATCTGAAAAGCAATTTGATAGTGTGAGATATATATGGATGCGGTTTACCAGTTTACAATAAACTTTTTTCAATAATGACCCGTTAAAATTTTGAATTTTTGAAAGTTCAAGGATTATAAATTAAGGCTCTATTACGCACAACTCTTCTCTAAGTAATTTAATATAGGCATATATCCTCAATTCTTTTCAATAAATAATCAATTTGAGATTTCATTTCTATGCCAAAAATTACATTTTCAGTGGCTCTTACAAAAAATAAATAAAATTTCAACTTTTTTTATTGACAAATTTATATAGGAATTCAATTATAATGTCTAAAAGTCACTTAATTACACTTTTATTATGGAGTTTTTTGAATTATTTTATGATTTGATAAATTTTAGTATTTATTTATTAAGTTTTTAATTAAAACCAGTTATACTCGATTTGACATTTTGAACCTTGAACTATTAGCTTTTCCGATTTGATGACGCTACTTTTTTTAGCATTGGTGAATACTAAAACCAATCCTGAAAACAATCTGGCGATGTGAGATAAATATGTATACGGTTCAATAGTTCACAATAAACTTTTTTTTCAATCATGATCAATTAAAATTTTAAATTTTTTGGAAGCTTAGGGCCCAAAATCTAAGGCTCTATTATGCATAACCCTTCTCCAAGTAACTTAATTTTGGCATACATCGTTAATTCTTTTTACTAAATAATCAATGTGGGACTCCCTTGCTATACTCAAAGTTATATTTTCAATGACCCTTAAAAAAGAAAAAAAGGGGAGGGACTTCCCCCTCAATCTCCTGCCATTTCCGACAGCCTTTTAATGGCAGCAGATGAGGGAGGGAGAGCTTCCCCCTTGCTGTCATTTTAGGTAGCCAAAAGGCTGTCGGATATGACAACGGGTAGGGATTTCACATCTTTTTTTTAATTTATTTTTATTTTTTAAATTAAAATATTAATTTTTATATGTTACCGGAATTGCCCTTGGTCAATAGGTTGACTAACACCTAAAATAGATGGTTTCCGTCTATAGAGACATAGGAGAGGATTTTGGAAAAAGTTGGGGACCCCAGGGATAGAATTAAAAGTTAGAGAAATAATATATCAAAAGTCAAAAGGTTAGGGACGGTAGCTGTAAGTTACTCTTTCAATAATGATCCACTAAAATTTTTAACTTCTTAGAAGCTCAAGGTCCATAGGCTCAGACCATATCAAGAATAATTCTTCTCCAAGTAGCTTAATATGGACACACATTTTCAATTGTTTTCACTAAATAAATAATGTGGGCTTTCTTTTCTATACCCAAAGTCACACTTTCAATGGATCTTAAAAGAAATTTTGACTTTTTTTAAATGATAAAGATCAAAATATTATAAAATCGAATATTCTTTTTTATATTATTTTAAGTAAAAAACATTACCTCCATCTCACAAAGATAGTCCACTTACCATATTGAACATGTATTTAATGTTTCATTTTCATATGTTCCCCTAATTTATTATTGTTTTGCAACTATTTATGCATTGAAAATATTTTAAATAATTAATGACACAAAGGTACATATGGAAAAATAAGGTAGGATTAAATGTTCTAACTACATTAACTACTAATCCTTAAACTACGTAAAAATACCTACCGAACTATCTTTATGAGATGACGGTAGTAATTTATTTTAATTATTTAATTAAAATCAGCCCGATAATCTTGCACCGTTAACTTTTCCGATTAGATAATCAGTCCAGAGTTCTAAATATTTGTAAATACTGAAACCAATCCCAAAAAACTGATTATGTGAGATAAAGACGAATACAGTTCACCAATTCAAACTAAATTTTTTTGTAAAGAATTATCCATTAAAATTTAAACATTTCTGAAGCTTAATGCTAATAAATCAAGCCGTATTATGAATAACACATATCCTAAAGATACATTTTCAATGACTCTTCAAAAATAAATATAGTTTAAACTTTTTTTTTAAATGGTAAAGATAAAAAATTATAAATCGAATGTTCTTTATCACATTGTTTTAGGTAAAAATTAATTTTTTTCAATTGTTTAATTAATATCGGTCTAATGACCTCGAATCGTTAACTTTTTCGATTTGATGACATGTCCGATTTTCTGAACATTGGTAAATACTGAAACCAATCCAGAAGCAATCAAATGTTGTGAGATAAATTAAAATAAAAAATTAAGAAAATTAATTGAAAATATAACGACTCGAGATAAGGAATGAAAAGTTTGAATGTAAAGCGAAAGATATTTGAGAAATCTTAGATAGAATAAATTATATTAGAAGAAGGAATGAAAATCTAGATAAAAAAAGAGAGAGATATTTCTAGATAAAATAAAATCTGATTTGGCGATTGTGATTAAAAATTAGAAAATATAGTGGCAATAATAAGTTAAATCAAATATATTTATAAATAAAATAAATAAAAATTAAGATCTTATAATAAAATGAATGACCAAGATTACAAGATAAAGTGAAATAGGTAAAAAAAAGTAAAAAAGAAATTATTCTGCTTTTAATACATAGTTACATAGATTCAGAACCTATACTTTAAAAAAAAAAAAAAAGGGAAAAGGCCAAAGTGATGAAGAAGTAGGCCTAAAAAAAAAAATAGCCGGCCCTCTTTAGATTAAATCCAAACTAAACCAAACCAATTTAGGATCCATAACTATAAAAAAAGGCCCAAGACATGAATAAGTAGGCCTAAATAGAGAGAAAAAAAAAAGTTAGCCTTCTTTAGATCAAATCCAAACCAAACCCCAAAAAAAAAATAAAATAAAAACAGACCACCATTCACAAATGATGGATCGATGAAGCTATCTGAGAAGTGACATGTTAGCACATTATAATGCATTTTGATGATAATATAGTAATATTTTAAAATTTTTTTTGCTGTTTCTTTTTATATTTAATGTACGATATATTATTGTGCTTTTCATTTTACATATGTTTTTTTTTTTAAAGGTTCATTTTATATATGTTTCATTTTGTATATGTTTTATTTAATGGTAAAAGGAACTTTTTTTCTTAAAAAGTTATGTCATGGGCCTACTTTAGAGAGGTCATCTCAGGCCCTAGAAATCACAGGGCCAGCCTTGTGTCTGACTAAGCTACATGGAAATTGGCACGGTAAAAAACAAGAGAATTAAAGATTCTACACCACTTTTTTTTTATTCATATCTTTTTTACACTATGACGTCAAACTATTTTCAATTATACTTTATTGCATTACTTTTATGCCATTATCACTTACTAGTTTTATACCCGTGCATTGCACACAATAGAATAATTAGCAGGCAAAAAAATGAGTAGTAATTTGAAAAACTAAATAATCACAATTTTATTGCGTACTACTCACACATATACATATGTGACTAATATATATATATATATAAACATAATCAAATTAAAATATATAATATTTTCACTTAGTACAAAACTAATTAAATTTTTATTCATGAACAATACTCTTAAGTAATGAAAATAAGAATGAAGAATTTTTTAATACAAAATTAGTTTCATGTTGAGTATGGAAATCAAGAAAGTATGAAAAAGAGAGCATATGAAATTTACATAACTCTATAATTAACCTACACCCACATTCTGTTTATGCATATTAGGGTATAGTTGATATTCATTTATCAGAATGAATTCTTTTCCACATATTCATTCTCCACCACATTTTCTAAGAAAAATTATTTTTCTCATTTCCTCATATATACATTATCTAAAGAAATCGCCATTTCAGTAAATCTATTCTAAAAAAGTTTAAAGTATACATTTCCTCATTACAAAAGACTCAAGGAAAGTAATATTACAACAAGGAATAAATTCTATATAATTTAATCATAACATTGATTTTTTTTTCTTAACCATTTCCGCTCTGAAATGAATTAAGAGAATTTCTTATTTTTGTTCTAAATCATCATCATCAACTTTTTTTTTTTTTTGTGAAACTATCAAATATTATTACTATTATATCCACTCGGCTTAAAATTTTGTCCTAAAAAAAGTTTTTATTTTTGTTCTAAATAATCATCACCATCGAATATTATTATTGTATCCCTTCAACTTAAATTTTTACCAGTATATATGTTTCATAGGTTTTATGACTTGTAGTTTATCATATTGAACTAAAGTAAAAATTTTGATACTGATTTAATTTTATTTTATTATTATACCATCAACTTCATGAACAGACACTTAATTGAAATGAGAATGGAGACCTAATAACCTAACTCTTGAAAATTGTCTATTAACTGTTAGATTTTTGAAGATATCCTAAAAACTAACTGAATAAATATAAAAAATACTAATGGATAACAAATAACATATTATATATAAAATAAAATTGATATAAAATTGTATATAAATTTTGATCTATTATTATAAAATAAAATAATAGCAAAATAAATTAATGGATAACCCCAATAGATTACTACTATTATTATTAAAAAATAAAATAAAAGAAACATATAAAAGTATGATAGTTATTTTGACAGGAAAATCTGTATATGACAACTATCCTACTTTAATATATAAAAGATTTTATTTTAATAAATAATTTTATTTTATTATTTTATTATTTTTAATAAATATTTGTAATTAGTTTAATATTCATTTATTTCTTTATACCCTCAATTATATATACAGGTGTACATACATATATATAAAACGCTGGATGTAAAACACCACAACTCCCTCCACCCCGCCACTGCCCTCACCAGCTGTTGCCGCTAGGTGTGGTGGTGTAAATAACTATACATATAACCCTATCTCAACCACCACAACCCCCTCCCCTACCGCCGCGCCACACCACCTGCCATGCCCCACCACTGCCTTCAGCCGCTGCTCACATCTCTGTAATCCGCCCCACATCCTGCCGCTCCAACCACCTAACGAGCCACGCACCTCCCACTGCTGCATCGTTTGAGAATCTGGCACAAATCAGTACAAATCGAAAAGCAAAGTAAAATATTCAGATTCTTGACTTTCGAATTCACCCATAAAAAAAAAAGGTAAACACTGCAAAGTCTTTGATGAAGGATTTTTGATTTTCAAATTCCGACATAACAGAAAGGGTATGGTATGCAGTCTCATTGGGAACAAGACCAAGAGAAATTATAGTCTAAATTGGAAATCGCCAGCTGTTGACACAACCTATTCCCAACAACTACAAACCCTGCAAGCCCATATTTTCCACAATTGATCTACCGCCATTGTTGTGCTTAGTAATGAATTGGGTTAAGTTTGGTTTTGTGGCCGACAGTGAAGACACGTATGCGGCTGCTGTGGTTGATTTTGACTTGCAACAATTGATTTTATGATTGTAGTGATGAGCAATTGAAGTGGTGGAGATGGTAGATTGGCGGGAATAGAGATGGTGCCATGGTGGTCTTGAATAATAGCTGTGAGGCTACAACCTATTGAAATAAAATTGTAGTCTAAAGCGGACATCGAGGCGGTTGAAAGCAAGTTGTTGTTGCTGTTAGAGCGTTTCCGGCGGATGAATATCCATTTTTTTTTGTTTTCATTTTAACACTGAGCCAACATGCTATTTTTTTTCCTTTTTTATTTTTAAGATTATATATATTTTTTTAAATTTCACAGCCGATTGCAATCCTTTTATTCTCGATTCAAAACTTCAAATATGTTCCCTCATTCACACATGGTGTTTTTGCTTCTTTGTTTTTTGTCATTGTAAGAGTTTTACCTTTCTTTGTGGCTTGTTACTGTTATTCTATACAAAAAAAAATTTTACTGTGTGATTTTGTGATTGCTATCATAGTTACGAGTTGTTACCACGAAACTTTGTTTCCCCGGTTGAACTGACTTCTTTCTTCTTTTTCCTGTCTAATTCTCAGTTTGTTACTTTTGTTATCGTTATATTTTCCTAGTGGTAATATTGCACCAATAGTAACACAACATTGTTACTTTGTTTTCTTTGCTTTAACACTTTGTTACCATAGTATTTTCCCTGTGGTAACATTGCAATCTGATATATATATATATTTTTTAGTCTTTGTTACTATAGTATTTTTCTGATGATAACATTGCAATCTGATAGTTAACATAATTTTAACACGAGAAAAATATTGTCAAAATTAAATCTTCCCTTGGTTTTTGATAACATTATTTTTTAAATGTTATTTTTCTTTTTTCCTTTCTTTTATTAACTAAGTTGTGGCGGTGGCAGCCGCCACGAGGGTTTCGGTGATCGTAGTTTGCCTGTGGTGGTCAAAAGTGGTGGCAGCAATTGTGAGAAGAGTGATGAGTAACTAATAATAATTATTATTTATTCATAATGAATTAATAATTAAAATTTTAAAATTAATAAAGCATTAAATTTTAATTAAAATTGGGCTAAGGTAGTATTGAAATGGAAAATGACATTATTGAAATTAGTTTCAATTTAAGGGTATTTGTGCAAGACACATAAAGAAAGGACCTTTTTACGTAAAGAACCCAAAAAACAATTGCACATTGGCTACTCGCAAAACCTCAAACCATTTATCTTTTGCAAGAAGCAAATATTCCATGACCAAGGAGACAAAAAGGTTGCTACTGCTTGTATATATAACAATAAGCTATATGTAATTTACATTGAAATTCCTACAATACTACCCAGAAAAAACTAGCTACCTACTACCTACCTAGATGTGCCGTTCGAACTCTGGGGCCGCTTCGTGTTATCATATTGTT
Organism: Nyctanthes arbor-tristis; assembly: GCA_963692815.1. Lineage (NCBI taxonomy): Eukaryota > Viridiplantae > Streptophyta > Magnoliopsida > Lamiales > Oleaceae > Nyctanthes > Nyctanthes arbor-tristis. Next base: position 30,008 of record CAVNYN010223223.1, on the reverse strand, counting down.
GCACCAATTCAGTGTATCCTTCAGCTGAACTGACGCAAAACTGTGTCAATGAGCTCACTGCAACTGACATTCCAGCACATAGCACTCTAATGGCTACTTCAGCCATTTTCTCTGCAGTCATCACTTCATCTTCAAGTTGTCCAGCTTCAACAATCTCCATACCCCCAACAGAGTCACCTCCATATCTTTTTGAACCACCAGAATTTTTGCGAGAATCTTCTCTAAGTTGTTGTGCATACAGAGAACCGACACCTGCTGCAAAAAAGTCAAATCCTTCAAGCACTGGGGTCTCGCGGATGGTGTCAAGAAACCTAGACCATTGGGTGCAAATATTGAATATTGGTGGGGCACCCAAAGATCGACGAGGAGAGAGTGGTGATTTTGATGTGTCTGCATCTGAACGAACACAACGCAAGAGCCAACCTGTCAAAGCCTGCACATAGGATCTTTGAGAAACAATCCATGATTGGAAGCAGGCTCTCCAATTCCTGAGCTCTGTCTCAAGATTGGCAGCTGCACGGGCTAGCCGATGTGGAAATGAAGGTGATGCTATTGTGTATTTCTTAGTTCCTGACAGTATTGAAGGCATGCCAGCCAGCAAGATCTTAGCTTCATCTAGAGTTCGTTTTTGCAATTGATGGCCTTCTGCCATTGCATTCCACATCCTAGACAACCTGCGTGACTAAGCATTTAGAGAAAGATAGCTTGTTTTTACTGCAAAGAAGAATTGATCTTGTGTCGTAGGTAAACTTTAATAGCATTCAACAGAGTATTGGGAACAAACAAAGAACATCAAGTGCTTGCCTTTCTTTTTTAACTGTCATTATACCTTTAAAATAAATTTGAAAAGAAGGGTTAGGAAAAAGAAAAGCATATTTGTTCTGGAAAAAGAGACGAAACAATATATGAAGGATGGACTAATTAAACTGCTAAAACTTGTGCCAAAACAATCCTATAAAACTTTAGCATCTTGAACATACCCTTCCACTAATTCCAAAAGCTGAGGCTGCAGTTCTTCATCCCTTAAAGTTTCAATCCTCTTTGAAACTGCTTCAACTGAGTGTATTGATACTTTCATCTGAGTTTGCAAATCTCTGATGGCTGTTCTGGTTTTATCTAAAGACAAAGGATCCACTCCTTTCACATCTTGACGCTTCAGTTGTTTACACTTCTTCTCGTATGCTATCCGAATGCGTTCCCCAGCCTGTTTAGCAACAATGATAGTAAGTGAATCAATAATACAAAGAATCAAAGTTCAAATGGTTGACAAAGGTTTTAAATATTGCCTCAAAATGAAGGATGGGATTTTGCCCCTTGAACTGAAAATTTGATTATACTAGCAGAATTGGTTAACTGCCAACATTTGGGCAGATTATGCCGCAAGGCAGAATCCTACCTATACACTGCCCATTTGGTGTAGATGATACTGAAGTATTAATTTTTGAGAATTATACTTCTCAAATGTGAAGACAAATTAATACTTGTCACAATCTTCCTGCTCTGAAAGATATATATGCAGACACGTATCCAAGGATATCTGTTATTTATCTGGAAGCTGCTGTTAGATGGCAGAATAGGCATACTCTGGTTTCCTTGAAAATGTTATTTTCTCACATGCAGGTAAACAATTCATTAATTTACATATTTACTGAGAGTACATAAAATGTTTTCTGGTATATCTGTCTTTATATGTATGTCTATCGTTCATCTATTCTTATTTTGAAGAAGGATTTATCACTGGTTGAAGAGATTTATCACTGGTGGAAGTAGCATACCCGAACTTCTTGGTAAAGTTTTTTCTCCCAAGCATATAACCTGTCCAGTGTTGACTGGTGACTCCCTGAACACATGCAGGGCTCCTCAGATAAGTCACTACTACTTTCATAACCATCATCCCTTGGAGTTGAAGATTTGACTAAAAACCTTGAAGAGGATGATCGAGATGAAGCCGACCGAAACAAAGCCACTGGATTCATCATTTTTGCTGCTACAGAAACGATGTTTTGACTAAATTATTATACACATCTAAAAGTATTAAGCATGTACTTATGCCACTTTGTAAAAGAATAATGAGTCCCGCTATCAAGCCACACACAGTGACACAAACCATGACACAAGGGATGCAAAATGATGACATTTACACCCCTCTTGTTTCCCCAAGTGCAAGGTAAATTATGCACAGTGACATTTATGAGGAGCTATGCTCACTTAAATGTGTCACCTTTTGTGACTAGGCTCATGTTTATTTAGCACTTTCCAAGAATAATATTATAAGCTTTGACAGGACTAAGAAAAGAACATCTGAACAAGAACATTAGATAAACTCACTCTTGATGACTCCAGAGCTCAGAAAATATGGTATGTTTTTTCCCTTTTCCTCTCACCGTGTCTAGATTTAAGAAACACTTGAAGCCAAACAAAAAAAAAAAAAAGGGAAAAAGGAAAAGAAAAGGCTCCTACAGTAGCATGATGTGCACCTTATCTGAAGTAATATCCTTATCTTCAAAGTTCTTTCGAATATGAAGTCATTACTCATTACCACCAAAATTTTCCCATATATTGGTACCTTTCTCTAGAGACATATAAGGTTGGAAATTCTTTGATGGTACAAATAATGTTGGATTAAGAGACTAAGGGGATGTTAGATCCTCATTTTCTTTTCCATATTATAATTTTACCTACCATTGATTTGATAATTGAGGGGATGTTAGATCCTCATTTTCTTTTCCATGTTATAATTTTACCTACCATTGATTTGATAATTATTTAATTACAACCACACATTTCAAACACTAAATCTTCACCACTTATTTCATCTTATTGTAATTTTGCATAATAATTCAATATTAATGAGGATCAAACACCCACTTAAACCATATACACACATTTACCATTGAATTGAATGTTATAAAAGAAAACTTAGGATGACATGCGTCTTTATGCTGGCAATAGATCGCATCTACTCCTACAGGAGATGTGATTAGTAGACTCTTTGGGTGAAAACATGATGTTGAATGCCCTTATATTGAAAATATATGCTTGTCTCGCGAATGTTAACACTTTCATTGCCGTCAGAATTCGTAGAAAATTGTCCAGAACCTGTTAATTATTCAGGAACTGAACTTTTTATAATTATGAATGGATGAAAAATGGGAATAAACAATGACAAAAGCTATAACACAAAGTGCACATTGTCATCATTCAAGCAAACTGATCAATAATGTTATCAAACCTGTGAGATCATTTGATGTCGTTAAGTATTGAGCCCTTCTAGCCTCCAACATGGATGAAACCTCACTAGCTGATTTACACACCATTGTGAACTGACCTTCAAGATCCTTAATAACTTCTGCCATGCTAGTTGGCCTTCGATTTACATAAACAGTAAACCCTGGGGGTTCCGTCTTTGGTTCATGATCAGCTACTACGGCTTCTTTATTGTTGCTTTGAACTATGTTTTGATTTTTTGCTATTTCTATTTTTTGATGTTCTTTGGGCTGTAATCCTTGGATGTGCTGCTTTGTTTCATTTCCACTATCTGTTTCATCTTCATCCTCACTATCGTCACTCTCATCAACATCTTCCATGATAACTTCATCTCTGTCTGTGTCCACATCAAGATTATGATCCCTTTCATCTGTCCTATTTTTTCGATCATCCACTTCTTCTTGTTCAGAAATTTCTTCTAATTCAGGTATGCCTTCTTCTTCTCGAACTTGTCTTAGCTCATCATTATCATCATCCAGATATGTCTGATCAAGAGTACTTCTGGTGGGATAACCGTAGTAATCTAATGAGGAAAAGGGATTCCAAAAGAAATCCCATTGAGATGTTTGAGGTGAGGGTGGAGGATAATTGGGTCTGTTATTCGGGGAGTAATGGAAGAATGGGGAAGAGTTCATGGGAGAGGACTGCATCGCGAAAATGCTATCCATTCCAAAGTGATGCGCTGGGGAGTAAGCCTCAATTCGGACTGTTTCTGATGATTGAGGTGGTCTTTCCTCAACAGCCACAGAAGGATTTCCACCGGATCTAAGGTAATTTATTTTATAAGCCGAGTCAGGTTTAGATTTGATTGGTTCTACAGTGAAAGATGGTGGTGATATTGAGATGAGACCCTGGCTCTTATTTTTTATGGCCGGTGTAGCAAAGGAATCTAACAAGAACTCACGAGGCTCATCTCCATCAATATATTCTCGAAGCGCAGCAGAAACTCTTTGCATGGATTGGATATAAGCAAAATGACCTGAGGCAAATTTTATCCTGTATTCAACTGCTTGTTTAATGAATTTCTTCCGATCCTTACAAAGCCGGACGGCCTCTTCATCATCCAACTTTGATGTAGAACATCCCATTTCTTCACCTCTCTTTCTTTACTCTTTTGACTTCATCAAAGCTTTCATGTTAGTATCAAAATGGAGATCAAAGAGTAATCTCGTGAGCCCACTGTATGCATTGGAAAATTCTGTGGCTACCAAGACAAAAGAATAAGTATAAGAGTTCTATTTCTCCAGGAAAATTACTACAATTGCAGACAACAAGAAGAAAACAAGAGATGAATGAGACTATTCAGTAGAATTAATGAAACTGTGGACTGACATAGACACGGAGAAAATTAGTAGGCAGTACCCATGAAAATTCTTAACTCTGATTCCAAGTCAAGGGAAGACCTGAGAACCTAACTTTTATCACGCACTTCGGCTGCTCAACTCAAACCTTAGAACAATCTCCATCATGGTATGCAAAAGAAAATTCAAATAAGAAATAGATATACACGGAAATTCTTGCACCTTTAACTACTTCCCCAGCACTTTCCTTAAAGCATGATAAAAAGGGAAAATTGTATTTGGTAATGGTCACTACCTTGATAGAAGGTAACAAAAGTGAGAGACAAGTGGTTGATTTAAAGAGTGATAAAAGAACGTAAATATAATTATAAATATGATAACAGTCTTGAGAAGAAAGGTACTAAAAGAATATAGCGAATACAATAAAGGTCTAAAGCCATCCTGGAAAAGAAACCATTCTGCGTCATTGCATAAATAAATCAGCCATTGTTGCTGGAACCAAGAAAAAGTTGTCAATCAAACGTATTGCGAGGAGACAATCGAGAAGTTTAACACGGAAACTTTTTGTAAAGTAGCATCTGACTCGAAAATTTGATGAAAACATAATATATCACACCACCCACTCCAATACAAATGCACACCAGCAAATAACATCATATTACTGATAAATTTGGGGTTGACCACGTGAATTCTTGTTCCGAATTCTTTTTCTCCTCCACACACAAAGAGAAAACAAAACGAAAAGAGGAAAGGAGTCTGCTTTAAAAGTAAATTTTATGATTAATATTACTTATGAAGCATCTGTGGTTATCAAAGGCTAATTACAGATATTGCAAAAAATTAAATATCAAAAGACGAAAGGAGACTCAAGATTGAGCTAGTGTTTCAGACAAAAACTATTGAAAGAACCTAAAGGAGACATTTTCTTCGATTAATCAAGAAGCAAATACTGAGAAGTATATAAGTCTGTTCTGTTTTATTAAAAAAGAGAAGAAACACAAGGCTCAAATGTGACAAAGAAAAATAATTCAGAATGGAAAAACCCGTTTCAAACGCAGGAGTTTCCATGCAATTCAGCTACAAACAAGCAAATTCTTTAAATTCCACAAAAATTTCCCCAAATTAAGAAAAAACCATACCATTTCGCAGCTCAATTCAAGAATTTTAGGCACAAAACATCATCCCCATTCAGGAAAAATTGAAAGCACCAAAACCATTCTACAAACAAAAACTAAACCTGTTTCGAAACCAATGTTTCATGATCTTCTTCAGCCCAGCACACCTTTCTAACAAACAAACGAAGTACGGAAACCGATTGTCCTAAACATGACATGACTCGAATGAAGTAGTATTATCTCCACCAGAACGCCGGAAGTTGCTTTTGCTTGATCACACCTGGGGTGTTAATGCGTGTGAGAGAGAGAGAGAGAGAGCAACGGTCAATTTTTTATTTTTTTTAATTTAAAGTGAAACCGAAATGTGAAAAAAGCAAATTAAAGTTGGGGGCCGAGAAAGTAAAGAAAAGAATATCAGAAGGAACATTGCCATTATAATTCATGAAAATTTCAGATATACCGCTCTTGTGAGAAATGTTTATAGAACTTTTTATTTGTCATGGACTCATTGTGACCCTAAAATATTTGCATGATATTTATTGCTTTATGATTTGTTATAATATGGGGACAATCATTTCGGCATAGGATTTGATGTACTTTAAAATACCAAATTTATCATGAGGGGTTTGCACTATTACAATTGAGATATTATTATATTTGTACTTTAGAGGCTCGTGTTTAAAAGTTTTAAATTTTAAGTACATCAAAACTTTTAATAAAGGAACATTCGAGTAAATTATTGCTAATAAAAGCACGATGGAATAATCAATTCTATTGTTAATGAAATATTGAAGTCTCTAAAATTTTTTCTGAGGACTCGACTAAGTTTAAATTTGAGAAAAATTTATTGATTATGAATTCAATATTGTGCTAGAAATAAACAAGAAAGGCCCATAACATAATATATCTAGAGAAAATGATAAGGTTTCTGATGATGATTTTCTTATAATCAATATTCGTTTCATTTCATTTTTTATTTAATATTAGAAGAGGATTTTAGAGGTGAGGAATCGAACGCTTGACTAAGATGTCATTACACTATATAAGTCTTAACAATGACAAGTTTCTGAGGATATTATTTCACTTCACTCCCTTGCCCAAATTTGATTCCAGGAGGCGATCCCTATTCTGTACTTTCTATTATGAAAACAAAATTCACTAATATATCATATGTTAAAGAGTAATTGTTACAAGATATAGTCCGAGGATGAGAATACAATCCTGATAAAAGGTTGGGTTTAGCTTCTGTAACTTAATCAAAAATAAATAAATTGGAATACCACCCCCAAAAAAAAAAAAAAAAAAAAAAAAAAAAAAAAAAAAAAAAAAAAAAAAAAAAAAAAAAAACAACAACAACAACAACTCCCGGGGCCAAAAAACAAAAAAAGTCAGTTAACATTAGATAGGTAAAAAGGGAACAATCCCTTTCAATGAAAAAGGGTAAAAAGAGGACGAGGCCCATAAAGCAAAAGAGATAACTCTGGTCCCAGAAAAGAAGCCCACGATGCCTCGGTAATATGTAATCCTGAATCTGCCCCTTATTCACGTTTGAAATATCGACAATGCCCTCCGTGACATTGAATTTTTTTTTTTTCGTGAAGGGGTCGGTGACATCGATTTGCAACTGCTTTTAATAAATTAAATTGTATTTATTACAACATTACTTTCTATATTTTTTTAATATCTTACAAAGGAGGTTGTAGGGGTGAAAATCAAATAATTAACTAAGAGTTTAAGAATCTAACTAAGATGTCATCAAATAACAAAATCTTAGATATTACTCTCTATATTTATAAACTAGAAATTTCCAAAATGTTTAGTGAATTCACTAGCATTAGAATTATTACAGCAGATTAGACACTTGACAATATATGCGCTTTTGGTGTTTACATAGAAATTTTTAAGTTAGTTCCTTGTGTTCAATTTGTACAACTAATAATACACGAAATATTTTTTGGATTCAAAACAATATTTATGAGTGAATTCTAGATCTACTCATTTAAAAATTTTAAATTGTTAGAAATTGACAGCACACTGTTTATTTAAAATTTTATGTTTGATGCGCTTCTTACAAAATATTTTTAGTTTTCAATAAGTTTACTACGTGGGTGATCAATAAATAAATGAAGATAAAACTTAAGTCCACATAATGCTTATATTAGTATTATAGAGGAATTACATATATTGATTTATATCCTATCTTTGCCTATTTGAAATTTGAGTATCCAAGGATCATGTCCTCGAAATTTATCTACTTTATGTATTTTTCTTTGAATTTTCGATATATTCAAAAACTAATTACTATGACATTACTCTCTTCATCCCATGAAAATAGTCCACTATTCTTTTTTAATCCGTTTCAAATTATAGTCTATTTTCTTTAGTTATTTTTTTAGTTTTTTTTAATAACCCATATTTAATTTGTATTGTTATTAGTAAATAAAAACTAGTAAATTGTAATAGTAATAATTAAATTAAAGGGTATATTAGGAGAAACATTCTTAAATTCCACTTTTTCATGAATACTATAAAACATAGATAGAGGACTATTTTCACAAGATAGGTTAAGTATAATTTTGTTTTTCATAAATTCTTATTTTTCTACATATTGGATTTTGTGCTTTTTTAGAAATAAAAATATTTAGAATTTTGAAAATAAAAGATGATTGCACAGACACTCGACTGTTGTAATCTAGAGAGGACCGTCAACTTCATTTGTGTAATTTTTCGGATGATCCAAATGACAGAGCAACATGAGCAAAGGGTGAAATTGCAATCCGGCAACAAAGCCTTACCTACAGAGTCTTATCTCCTATTAAGGAGCCTTATGGCTTACGTGGCAGAAATCTAACAAAAGCGGCCCTACCAATAGGGGGGCCGCTTTCGTTAGATTTCCGCCACGTAGCCATCTATCTCCTTAATAGGAATCTTATTTATATTCTTAGCAAAATTTGTGAAATTGGTTACAGATGGATAGCGCCAATTATTTCCAAGAGAATTCTGGAAATTCCAATTATACTCCAACGTAGTCCTCTAACTTTCAAAATTTGACACGGAACCCAACAAAAATGTTATGACAAAGAATTGGATTCTAATCTATTATGGAACCGAAACACAACACGCACAAAAAGACATGACTTTGTTGTGCAAATTCAGATTAATAGAATAAAAGATCAATAGGCACGTCATGAGGAACCCAATTTTGAATTGAAGGCTATGGTATGAAAGTGGATACTGCAGGGAGAATAGAGATGGGGTTGTGATGGTTCGATTATTTTCAACTTTTATGTGTATCCTTTTTATCCTTTTATTTTATTTAAAAAGGTATAGTATTGTACTTCGATAGAACTTATCTATGAATATTTATATCGCTAAAATGCATATTTTTATTATACTTTAAAATAAAAACTGTGGAACTAATATTTTCCATTTGGAAAGGCTATTTTCACTATCACTGTTTCAAATTTAAGGGGGTGTTGTGATAGAAATCAAAGCTTAAATACTCGATTGTAAAAGAGTTCAAAGATTAGGACCTAACTAATTACAACCAACTCCCACCATTCAGGGCACCTCCAATTCATGTTTTCACGTTACTGTTTTCCCAATATTTCCCTTTTTCTTTTTTTGCATTCAAGGTGATATAGGAGAGAGTAAATATGGTTCAAACCCTAATCTAAACGTGAGTGCGTAATCACTACAACACAATATGAACTATTATTGCCTCCTCATTTTGCAGAAGTAAGTTTATTTATTTAGTTATTGTCAATGTAAATTATTTGATATTTCCCCTTTTGGATTACGAAATATTTTATCTAGAAGCTACTAAAGAAATATTTTTCTAGATTATTAATTACCCTTTAATTAGAAGGGTAAGAAATGATATGGTTCGAATTGTGTTGCAGTAGTTAGATATTTACTTTACAGGTGAAAAGTCTTGGGTTTGAATTGTGTTGTCAATGTAAATTATTTGATATTTTCCCTTTTGGATTACGAAATATTTTATCTAGAAGCTACTAAAGAAATATTTTTCTAGATTATTAATTACCCTTAAATTAGAAGGGTAAGAAATCATGTGATTTAAATTGTATTGCGGCAGTTAGATGTTTGAATCCCACCCACCCACCAAAAAAAAAACAAATAATAATAATAATAAAATAAAAAATGTGTTTAAGAAATGATGTTTTGGTGTGTAAGAATCACGGTACATTGATCGACATTCTTATTTGGTTGGTCTTTTATTTTATTATTAATTAATTATAATGGGCGAAGTCTCTTCAAACCATCTCCAAGAGTTTTCCTATGGAGAAACCCTTTCACCTAAATTTAAGGGAATCTATTTTTTTTATTTCTTTTAATTGAATAAGAGTATAAATAACATTTTTATTTAGTTAAAACTATATAATTTGTGTAATAATTATAATTGGATAAGGTTAAATAATTTATACCTCGAAAGGAGCCAATTAAAGAATATTGCTGGAAAAAAAAAAGGAAATCTAAAATATTAAATAACTCATTTTCAAAAAAGTAAAAATAAAAAACAAACTAGAAGGTTAACTATTATACTTAAAAGTTGGAACTCAAAATTGGATCAATTAAGTGTTAAAAACTAAAATTAATTCATGAATGTCATTATCGTAATTACAGCGGTGGCAATTTCATAAATAAACGATGAGGTTTTTGAAATTAATTACCAACCCCTACTATTCACCTCTCCCGTATTTGGGGGAGCGCATAGGGGATGGTTTGAAATGAAACCATCCCTAAAATTTGGGGATCTGGAGGATAGTTGGAGATGCTCTAAAAGTTAAATTGATTGATTTATTGCTTTTATTTTTTACTTCTCAGTTCTCATACTTTCTGGACGACACGTCAACCAAAAATTATCTCCCGCTAGATATATGGCGGGATCATTTCGCTATACGCACACATAGGTGGAGATTATTATAGAGACTTAAATACTATAGTGCCCTATATATGGAGGTTAGGAATGACAATTTTAGACCTGAAACTCAATACCCGTGGGAATTTTCCCCAAATGGGGCTAGTACTAACCGCCTCGTTAACTATTGGGATGGATACGAGGCGAAATTCTTCTCCCTGAACCCTATTGGCCTCTCCGACCCGATAATAATTTTTTTAATTATAAAGAAAAATAGATACAAACCACGAGGAGCAGTTGAATTCTATAAATTTCAAAAAAGAATATGTTAAATGTTTAACAAAAAGTAAAATATAATAGGTAAAGACATAACTATCAAATGAGTGACAAAAATTTAGTTGCTTGTTTGAAGAGAAAATTGAAGCCAGAAACTGAAAATATTAAATCACATATGTGGTTAACACCATAACTTTTAAAATTAGCTTGATGTATGATAATTTGGGCTTAATGTATAATAATTTAGATAGTTTTTAAAAGTAGTTTCTAATTATTTTAAGATTTTATTAACGGGACATGTAACATGTATTTTTCTCGTACCTGCCCCGTACCTACACCGTGCTCGATTCAATCAGATACGGAGCGGGAGTTTCCTTAACGGGCGGGAGAGGGGGAATACATACCCTCCTCAAACCCGCCCAGTTGCCATTCCTAGTAGCGTACACAATTATCCTAATAATCTTCTGTAATGTATATTTATGACGGGATAATCCCGCCATAATATGACAGAAAATCATTATTGACGCATCAACTCCTTGGTCAAGTTATGAATTTTTTTTTTCTTGAAATGTTAGATTATGAATTTATTATTCTATTATTAAGAATTCCAAAAGAAGAGTTCGAATAATATTATAATGAATAATGCTATGTAGTACCAGTAATGCTTAACATTAATTTATGTGACATTTAATGTGTCATTAAATGATAAATGAAATTAAATGAATAAATAAATGATTTACTTAATTCAACTTATCATTTAGTACCATCTTGATATAGTGCCAAGTATCAGTGGTGTTAAATAACATTACTTTATTATAATAAGTTAGGTTGCAAAAGATTACGATTTCAAGTCGTCAAGAAACTACAAAAGTTTAGTCTATAATAACTTTGTTTCAAAAGGGCGTAACCAACACGCTGGATTACCGCTAGTCAGTCAGAAATATCAAAAACTCATTCATATAAACACTATTTTTTAAAAAAACTACACAAAGTCATGTACATTACAAGAAATATTTAACAAATCAAAAGCTAATATTAGGCTAAAAAATAGGTTGAACCCAACGATTTTTTACTTTAGCAATCTATTTTGTTAACAAGCTCCCTTTCGACAAAAATTGTCAAACTATCTGCAACAAATCAAGGAATCCAACATCAGAGAACCTACTTTAGGTTGTTGTTGTGTGACTATAATTTAGTCTATAAAATCAAGGTATCCAACAATCAAAATTCATAAAGTCATTATTATGCAAATTTCATACATAAAAGATTTAAATTTATAAGAATTATATTAGTAGAAAAGCTTAATTAAAGTCTATTTTAGAAAATGAAATAACCTCTGACACATACTGGAAGAAGAGATAAACGAAACATCTCCAAATATCAAAACTGATATATCACAGGTACATTGTAAAATTACTTTTTAATGCTAACAAATTGCAAGTTTATGATGACATATATATATATATATATATATATAGATTTAGCAAAAAGTTAAATGGTGTCATATTAGTTAAGCTTTTCATCATAATTAGTGACTAAATATGGGACTTGGCTGCAATTGCAAAGTAGCCTCAAATGGGACTCCACTTCAGAAGATACAAACACAAACTAAAACTGGAGGACTCAAATGCATTTAGTCTCTCATTAATTAACATAGCCAATGTTATTATTTTTGTCTCAACTGTTTGTTCTCAGTCATGAGCCCAAAAAAGGAAAAAATAATTTCATCACTCATTATAATTTATAGGAGATACACTATCAAGCGAAAATAAGAATACTACTTTTAGAACTTGAGCTCTAAGTGGTAAATTTATCATATTATCCGTGGCCAAAATTCTAGTCCATGATATAAAAATTTATTCATGAATTGTTTTTACCACTTTGGGGCCTGTGCACTCCAAAGAATCTATTTTATGGCAAGAATATTTAATATGATAGCTAGCTAGAATTAGAATTTAGAAGTTAGAATTTTGAAATTACCTTTAGAGAATCAAAGTTCAAACTTTAATTTTTTAAACTTCAAAGATTTTGAACTAGGTTCAGCCGTTTAGCAGGGAAGGCGCTGCGGTTCTGCCTCCGACCCCCTGCCCTCTAGAGTCTGGAATGAACCGTGCGGCTGCGGTCAGTGCCGACGTGCGGCGTGGCACCGTGAACTGGTGGTCAGTGGTGGAGCTGGAGGCGCAGACGAGTAGGAGGCCAGCCAGGAGCAGAACGGTCGTTGTTTTGGTACTAGAGGTATGGAATTGCGGATTTCAAATTTCAATTGAATTACGAACGACCAGAATTTGCGGATTTAGGATAGGTTTTTTGTTGGGCAGGGTTTGAGTTTTTTGGGCTGGCCGGTTATGAAGTGCTGTTGCCCTTAACTTAATTTTATTTACCCCTAGCCCAAAGCCGACTTTTTCCCCCCCTGGACCATCCACAAATTTACCCTCAGCCCGGACCCCAGGTGGTCCTCCCCTGGGTCCGCCCAATTCAATTAATTAATCTCAATTATACAATAACTCCAATTTCGACAAACTTTTTAAGATTTTCATTTTCATGACATGATTAACGTAGACGATTTTGCAGGATTTTGTGTTCATCCAAAAAGTTGATAGAATATTACTCAAAGGGAAAATCAAACAGTCTCGACCAAATCTCATCTGAAGGTTAAAAACACACAGTGTTTCAATCGTTTTTAAATAGTCATTTATTTTCTTATGTTGTGTTTGCTCTAATATCAAAATAGAAATGTAATAATGATTGAAAATGAGTGGTGAAGATCAAAAACACTTTACAGTCAACTCTATAACATGATAGTACCTAGATGGCTATTACAGGCTTAATAATTTTTCTATGGAAACAATCTTATGAAAACCGTCATGGAACTTGTAAAAATATAATTAAGATTTCATATTTGAGTTTACTTTTGATAACTGCAGTCTCCACATTATGAAGATGGAGACCATGTTGTTTCTATAGTAAAACTAAGCTTATACTTCCGCTTTCACCTCTAGATTGTCCTGACTACGTACATTAGGTAGTGATAAATTGATGAGAACATTATTGGAGGTGGGTGAAAATATAGGGGGAATTCTCTAAATGAGGGGTCAAATTCGGCCACAATTTTACATTTGTAAACCCAACCATAGTTTTTCCACCCCTTATCACCCCTCAAGTATAAGACTCCCACCCCACCCAAGAAAAAACCTGCTAGTCATGCTCTAATGATATATACAGAATAGTCCTCAAACAAAATGACTTTCAGATGAACCTTTTTAAAGGTCATCCACAGGAGACAGGTACATTTTCCAATTTATTTAGGTCTCTATATATTTCCACGTACCGGTGAAAATAATTTACCACTTGATCATCTATATGGTCAGGCTCCTGAGTTAAGGTACAACTTCATTAAAGTCAACAATATGGTTAATTAAACACTCCTGACACGGGATTGGAAGAATGAAGATTGAAGAAGACCAAATAAAGGGGATAAAACAGCTTACTACTCAAACAAATGCATGCCTTTGAGATACAAAATATGAACATTATATTCAAAGGGACTCTGAAATCCACTAAAGAAATACAGAGTTGAGAAGTTTTAACACTTCTTAAACAAATATAAATTTTATTTCAAATTTGAATGCTTCCAAGACACTGTGCTTTTTATAGTTGAGATGAAATTTAAAACAACCCACTATAAGCATAGGCAACTACCGAGTTGATTTGACAATGAAGAGGGATGAATTCTAAGTCACATGCTTGTGCATTCAATGGTCAAATAAGACTATGGTTTCTTATAAAATTCTTGCAAAGATGAAAACTCATCTAATTCTCGGGTAAGGAGGGTGATTGACCAAAGTAGAGTAAAATTCCAACAACTTCTCGTAGAAAGTCCAAATCGAGATCTGTAAAATTCTTTTTAAATATTCTTCTCGTCAAAAGAACTTTCCAATGGTATTTTATTTGTCTTGTAAAAATTTTTGTATAACGCCAAATCCAGAATCCCACAGAAAGTGACCCAAGATTCTGTGCTTTAGAAATTAACATACCAATAAAGGACTTATACTTCTTTTCGGCCAAGTGATCATGTATACTCCAATGACCTTAAATTTCCATAAATGAGTAGAAATTCATTAAAAAGGAAAAAAACCAAACCGAATGGTACTGGCATTGGAATACCGTGAATGATGACATATTTGCATGGTTGGCTACAGCAAGTCAATAATTTCGGTCTAATGATTGTTCTTGTCTACAACTTGTCTCAGTTAGGTAGCATCGAAGGAACCCTAGTTAAAATCAAAAGGAGGATATACAACTTGCAACCCTAAAGTTAAATGTCAAGTTGCGCCTTTGGCATCATTGCTATATGAGTAGATGTTTTCTTTGGGATAGATATCGACTGGCTAATAGTAGAGACTCGAGAGCAACTTAAGATTCAAGAAGAATTCACTGTACGTGAACGTGAGTTTAGAATCTTCTTTTGATATATATCAACTGGCTAAATAGTCGGGAGCAACTCACAGGTCACGAGGAATTTGCCGTACATGATAAACGAGAGTTTTGAATCGCTTGATAAGAAGGGTAGGACAATAAACGAGGTATAATGAGGTACGATTGAGAAAGTAGTGAGCATGATCATATTGTGAGAAACAGTATGATGAAATTCATCAATATTTTTTGATGCCCCCATCAACCATGCAGTGGACATAAATAAATATGTATTTCACATTCCCGTGGTTTTGCATGGTAAGATGTGCATATACAGTACTGTAATAATACATCAATACATAGTTGGTTTGTACTATATCCATTTATTTATTTATTTATTTTAAAATGCTTTTCAACGATGAACAACTAATCGAGCTTATCAATGTCCAGTGATATATATGGTACTATAGTGACTGAGCGATGCCTCCGTGCAGGGCCTTTCTATCCTTTGTCGAGCATCAAGAATCATGAAAACGCTCGAAAGCGTATATGAAGTGCGAGCTACCATATACGTACTGTGAGTCACTATATATAACTTCTCTAAAACTCTAAACGGCGTTACTCTTATTTGTTCTTGTTTCATGAACTACATAGGCTGGCCGGTTGAGTTATCTCTTTGACACTACTGTTTGTAACACTTTAAGCTCGACAACCACCACGACGAGGTGACGGGGAGATTCGTTTCCAGCTGCTTCCAAGTAATTTTTTTCTTTTCTTTTTTTTTTTTTTTTTTTTTACACCATCAAAGATGATTAATAAAAAAAAATCCCTTCTGGCAATTAGAAAAAGTTATCCAGCATTGAAACCAGTGTGAGCGGTACTCTTGTCTCCCTCCCATAGCAAGCAAGTGGGTAAGTGGGACCAAAATATACTGCCTTTTGCCCATAAAGTGATTGCATACAGATGAATGAAGATAATAATGGAATATACACATATTGCTGTAAAAATTGTAAATTGAAATGAAGAGGGTTTTTGTGTATATATATGAAGCCATTTGGGTGCGAAATGTGAAAGAGATTTTATGCTTCTGTTATCTGCTGAGAATGCAATATATGGCTCTTTCATGAATGAGCAGAGAGTGGCTTGCAGCCAAGGATGACTTGCCGGCCGGAAGTAGTATACTCGTTGGCCGGCAAGTTGTCCTCGGCTACATTTCGCTCTCTCCTTCTCATGGGAGTCTCAGGAGATGATCCATTTTGGGCACAAGATGTTGAACATTCAGTTGCTTCACTTTTTACAGTGAGTATTGGTTACACATTAACTAATGGAGATTTCACATTTAGGCTATCATTTTACTAAGCTATATTGCCTTGAGAGACAGATTAAATAAATTCGACTTGTCAGTTGTCTCCAATTCTTTTTTTTTTTTTAACCTTTCGATGAGAGGGTTTGAATTTAGTATATAGGAAGATAATATTTCATATCTAAACATCATTCTCCACCCCCAATCTACGAAAATTTCGCGTGTCTTAAATGCTATGAAAAAACGAATCTGGTCTACACGTGAAAAATTAAAGCATGCAAGTTAATTAGCCCGTATTTAAAATTGCTTTTTTAATATTAATATTGTGATCTTCTTCTCAGCAAAAATGGCGATAAGTTAATTAATTGGACAAATGCAGCATTCTTCACAATTAAGTTTTCTTCTGGGTCTTCAGACATGATTCTATATGTTCTATTCAAGGGAATTAAGGTAATAATGAAAAAAGCCTGAATTTCAGGATAAAATCAATGGAATGCAACCTGATTGCGGCTTAAACGTAGTCAACATAAACATCGATGGAACAGGCACCCAGTAAAGTTGGAGAAAATTAGCATGGCCCGGTATGCACAAATCAAGAAATTGTAATATCTAATATCTAGATTTTTTATAGAGTTGTATTATTTGAACAAAAACACCTTCAAAAATTGAACAAAATTGATACAAAATTATTTCTTAACACATTTTGCCACACACACACACACACACTCTCTCTCTCTCTCTCTCTCTCTCTCTCTCTCTCTCGTGTGTAATTAGAATTATTATTATGCTTTTAAATTTACTTAGGGGTCAAACCGTTTACTTGAACGATTTTCAATTTACGTAATTGGAGTAGCAATCCCAACTTTATTTTTGACTTTTACAGATTCTATAATAAGGATGGATGGATGTCCCAGTAATTAATCAATAAACAAAAAATAAGGGATTAATGTCAAGTTATTATATCTATAATAAGCTAATTAATTTAAGTAGGTATACCAAGATTAGTCATATATTTGGATGTACAGATTATTTAATTAGAAAAAGAGCTCATAAATGTGTTTAGTAACGAGTACTAAACACACCTTAAAAGATAAGAAAGACAAGTTCAAGTTGTATGGCTTGCATGTGAAGGAAAAAAAAAAAAAAAGAATAGAGGACGGAAAGATTACGATAAAAAGTATAAAAAAAGGGGAATAGCATAGATGGAGTGCACAGCCTGACTAAACAAAGGATACTTTGCTCCGTCGATATCCATGTTAGGAAACTAAAATGATTTAAAGTTCTCTTTTGCAATTCCTTTTGACCACACTTTGTTATTCTATAATCCTTTTTATAGTTAGCATAATAATATTGTATTAGTGGCATGCAACGTTTATTTACTCTATACAATGTTATTCAGTATTATTAGTTGATCGATACACTCAAATAAAAAATATCTATGCTTTTTATGGGTTGACACATATTTTCCAATGATTTAAGTTTCGAAAAGGGTAAGTGACTAATTATTAAGTTTATATTTTACATAAAAAAGATTATACAATTTCAAAGAAGGTAAATACTCCCACCATCCCATTTTAGTCCACTTTACTTTCTTAAAAAAATTAAAAATAATATTTGAAAAGAAAATATTTTACATTTTCAAGATTATATAGGGGTTTAATTGTAAATGATCATAAAGTTGACTAAATAACTAAGACAACTCAAAAAGAAAAAGTGGGCCAAATAAATAGGATGGAAGGAGTATAACATGAATGAGTTAAGGCTGGAAATTAGTCGGTTCGGTTTGGGCCTGGAATCGAAACCGAACCGGCCAAAATCAGTTAGGAGAAAGGCGAACTAGAAGCAAACCGGTTCGGTTTTTTTTTTTTGGTTAAACTGACTAAAAGGTCGGTTTTCACCGAAAACTAGCTAGTTTACGCAAACTTGTTGTTTAAAAAAAATGACAGTGTTGGTCGGTTCGACCGGTTTAAATACCTAGCCCTAGAATGAGTGGAGCTGCGTATGCATTTTTAGATGAAGTAAAGAAAGGTAGAGAACAAATATAGTTGAATAGTGGAGATTTATATTAATTTTTAATTGAATGTAATTGGTTTGATTAAATTTAAATTTAAAAAAGTAAGAGTATGTAAATATGACTATAAATATGTAATGCATACCTAATAAATATATATTTTTAGTTGAATGCGATTTATGTGAGTAAATTTAAATTTTAAAAAATAGGAGTATGTAAACGGGGTTGTAAAACGTGCCTAATAAATATTAAGGAGGTGTATGATTTAAATTTTTTGAAAATTGATTTTTGAAAAGTGAATTTTTTAGGTGACGTATGGTGGAAAAATTTCACATTTACATATAAAGTATTTTAACGAATAAATGCATAGATAGAAACGGGTGTAAGTTAAAGTTGATTTTAAAAGAAAAAAAGTGTCAAAAGCATACAGGTCATAGATTTAGCATGGAAATTGGGCCAAATCGCTTTCATTGCTCGGGCCTCAGGCCGCAGGCCAGCAAGCTATACATCAAGGTGCGCTTAAAATAGCTTTGTGATACCGGTTTTATGCTAGATTATTTTTTATTATTTTTTTTGGGGGGGTTGGGGGGGGGGGCTATACATCATAGTTTTTTTTTTTTTTTTTTTTTTTTTTTTTTTTTTTTTTTTTTTTTTTATCTAAAGGGAGTGGAGGGGCTGGGTACATGGTGTTCTAATGCGTGACCGCTCAATAAGCGGTTGAGTCATTGACCATTAAGCCAATCCTTTGATCGCGATTTTATGATTATGTTGGAAAAGTTTAAATGAGGTTTTTATTGGTTAAAAATGAATTTAAAATAAAGAAAAAACTAGTTATAGAATTTGGTTTTCATACTTTGTCTCGTCTTACACTTTATCATACATCACCTCACTTTTATTATGCATTAGTGTGCCCAAATATGTCTGAACTTCATATTTGGTCTTAAAGGTTTTTCATGTATTACGCTTTTCAAATTTTTTTTAAAGAAATCATCACAAGCAGTGGCAAAGCCAGAAATAAAATTTAGAGAAGGCAGTAGTAAATCTTTAATTAGTAGGATGCACTTTATTTTATTTTTTCCTTCATAAAACAAAATATTATAGAAGTAAAAGACTAATCTTACATTCTTACATGCAATGTACCATTATTAATTTCGTTGGATATAATTTACCTTTATGTATGCATACAACTTAATACAATAACCTTAAACAATAATTTTTGATAATAGCATTGGTAACTTTGTAATGTTTTAATGGTTAAAATTTAGCACAAAACTAAATTTTAATTAATTTATTTAATTATTTAAACCCATATTTTATTTCAAAATATCATTACAGTAATGAAAAAAATAAAAATTAACTGAAATTGGAAAAAAAAAAGGGTTAAACTTTAATGGGCCCTACAGGCCCGCAAGTGGCTCTACCACTTATCACAAGATTTTCTTCGACGTTCTCTCCCTGGCTACCTGACGTTACTCCCTATACCAGAGAAGATTCCTCCAAGTCAAAAAGTAAATAAAATTGGAAATTAATTTTTCAAATGCAATTTTGTTTTTCCAAATAGAAATTTCCCAGTAAATATGTGATGATTAGAATGAAAATTAATTGTTTCACTTGTTTGATATAAAGATTGATTACGGTGGTTGCAACATAGGAAATTTCGAACAACAATTTCTTAACCATTTTTTTTTGGGCTATTAACTCTATGTCCTAGCTCAAAACATTTTTCTCCTCTGTGAAGAATACTATTATTATTATTATTATTATTATTATTATTAGAATTCTCACATGTGCGTTACACGGGAATAATACTAATAAAAAATTTTAATGAAAATATATATTAATTGATGTAGTTAGTCTTCATTGAATGTACATTAAAAATTAATAATAATTTAGAAAAGAACAATTAAAAAAGTCAAACATATAAGTAATATTATTCAGTCCAATCTAGCTAAAACTCGTTGTGTTTTGCACCCTGTTGTTTTTCATAATTTTCTGAATTTGATGAGCATTCTCCCAATTTCTAGAATTAGTCTTCGAGTTTGATAATAATACATACTAGTTAGGATTTTGTGGGTCTAAGTACAGTAAATGTTCTAAAGCCATTTTAGCAAGCTTTGCATTTTCAAAAACTTGGCATAAGGCAATTAATGTCCCCTAAATACCAGTGTCTCTAGCCTAAAAAAATAACTCATCTCCTTGCAATTGATTCACTTGTTGTTGACTATTTAGTGTTAGCAGTGACCCAAAAAATAAGGGAAACTGAATCTTTTGTTATGGAATTAATGTCATTGTTAAACCAAAATATGTGCTTCAACCCTATTTTTGTGTCACGTAATCATCCTTATTCTCTACTATTACTTCTTCTCTGTTGTATATCTGAAATGGAAAAATCAAGAATCGTAAATTAATTATCCTCATGGGGCATGAAAAAAAGAGCTCACTCACTTATGAAATAAAAATATGTAAAAATTTTCAACTCAAGTGCAAAGTATGTGTTTTTCCATGCATGTGTGTCTGTATATGCATTAGTCAACTATTTAACTCACAGCATAACTATTTTAGAAGGATATAAAATCTCAGTATTAGCTTATACAAAACTTACATTTTTATCCGAGATCATTTGTAACGGCATGATTCATTGTTTTTAATTTCTCTTAGAGAATGTTCGTGATAACTAAAATTATAATTAAAAACTGTTAGTTTGTTCTATTTATGGTCCAAAAATATTGTAAAATGTTGACAATTTATCACAAAGAAAAATAACATTTTATTTCAAAAAATGAATATTATTCAATATTGCCAAATTCAAAATCCATCAATCTACCATACTCCTAAAAATTAAAAATAACTTGGCGGAACCTCACTTTTCTCTGAAAAAATAAAAAATAAAAAATTGGTGGAACCTCACGGAAGTCCTTTTTATTATTGAATACATAAAATCTATATATATTTATTAATCTACTTAAGTCTCGGTATCTTTTGTATCGTGATTTCACGTTTTTTTATTTGGTAAAATTTGCGATAACTATTTCGTTTCTTTTTAAAAAAATTTTTTTTGCAAAAGAACTCAGAGAAAATTTGAACATGTGACCATTGAGTTTAACAACTTAGCCTTAACCATTTTATCCATTTGTTTGTTTATTAATCTTTTTTACTAATAAATTAAAATACCAAATCTGAAATGTCAATTCTAAAACAAACTCAAATCCATCCTAATTCGTAAATTCACCATCTCTACCGTATGTATTGGTGAGTTTTAATGCATTTTACATTTTTTTTGAATTTATTCATTTTATTAGGATTTTTTAAAATAAGGCGAGTAACATGTATTTTTTCCATTATTATATATACAATAAGGACTATATGGAAGAATGTATATTGCCTTTTAAACATTCTCAAACTTTATGATTACTAAGTCTATTAAACTTATTTACTTAATTAATGTATATTTGTATTTTTGTATTTTTTACAGTGATGTAAATATTACAGATTTATGTTTAACTATCTAGTAATATATTTTAATAAGTTTTTCTATCCCTACAACGCACGGGTAATTAACTAGTTCATTAGAAAAATAAGAAGAATACAAATATAGTAAGTTCAAATTTTTAGAATAACTCAACTGCTAATAAATTAAGAAGTAGCACAATAAACATATTTATTTTAGATAACCCAAAAGTTGATTGTTGCTATCAAAGTTGTCATTAAGTAGCTATTAATAAATTTAATATCAAATAACTATTGAGAAAAGTTGAGAGGCATAATGGCATAAAGCTAGAAATCAGCAAAACTTTAAACAATATCAAATAAAACCTAATTTGAATCACCCAAGCTAAATCACTCAAAACCCCTAGAACTCAGATCTTTTTCATGACAACAAATATAATTTAGGAAAAGATAAATGTGAAAAGATAAGAAAGATGCAATGAAGTAGATAATTTAGGAAAAAGCATAAATATATTTATTTATTTAATTTCACAGATGTGACATCATCATAATTCTTATGAAATCAGCCAGTGATGGAAAAAATAATGCCAGACAAGCTTCTCTTATTATTAATATATATTTGAAAATCTTTTAAGTGTTTTCTTCTCCTTCTTTTTAGTTGAACTCTCCACCCCAATAATAACAAAAAGGATTCTCCTAAAAAAAAAATCTATATATTAATAATAAGGGAAGTTTTCTGGCGCTGTAATTTCCCGCTTATTGTCTGGCGTTATATAAATTTGTTTACATTTTTTTTTAATTATTTTCCTACTTTCTGCTTTTATTTTATTATTTATTTTTTTTATAATTAAGAATATCTTCTTAAAGAAATTCACATGAATCTCTTTGAATAATTATTATTTTTATTATGATTGTACTGGATAATAATTAAATCTATTTTACATTTTCGTTAAATTTTTCCCTACTTTCTGATAAAATAACTTAAATATTGAAATAACTTTCATAAATTTTCCTCCTTAAAAAAGAACGGATGATTTTTGTATAATTAAGAATCTCTCTCTTAAAGAAATTTATAACAAATAAATTTCATTGAAATTTATTCTAATTAAGAACTTATATTAATTTTTTATTCTCTATTTTACGTTCCTTTTAAAACTTTAATTTCTTACACACATGGGTGTAAGATAGTCAATTGTTGATTTGATTAGACAAATATTTTTATAATAGTTTTTCTTAGTAGCACTATTATTATTTTATTTTGAAAATAATTTAACATCACGTACATAACACCAAATGATATATTGTAATTTCTCTTGTAGTTTACCCCAATATATCATATGGCACCATTAACATACTATATTGCATAGTATAAGTCAAAACTAAGTATGACTGCTAATTCAAATGTATATTACTTTTATTACATTTAATATTGAGACTACATATTAATGTTGAATTTTCTTATTATTGTTGTTCTCTCCATTCAAAGCACATGCGAGAATTCTAATAATAATAATAATAACAACAAAAACAAAAACAAATTCATGTTTTGGCTTCAAATATTGAAAAGAGTTCAACAGAGAAATTATTTCTTTTAGACATTAATTAATAAACTAATTAAGCGAAAAGAATGTAACCTGCACGGACCCTATGTCCGTACTACTTTTTCTTGAAAAAGTTCTTCTAAGGTGAATGGACCTTCAAATCTCAATAATAATAAATGGATGATTAGCTAGTTGGTGACGTAAATTTCAGGATTATTATATATAGGGTCAATTTCACATTTCGTCCTCAACCTTTCTAGTTAGTATCGTTAGGGTTCTTAACTTTTTTTCAACCTGCGGGGTTCTCAACTTTTCATTAAGTCAACAGTTGGTCATTTTTTCCGTTTCCATCAATTTTTCATTATTTCCTTGTTAAGTTAGCATTTTATCCTTAAATTTAAAAAACAAAAAATTAAAAAAATAATATAAAAAATTTTTAAAAAGGAAAAAAGGGAGGGCGGGACTGTTGAAAAGGGCTACCATTTTTGGCGGCAGCACCAGGGGATTATGCCCCCTTGTTAAAAAAATAATAATATAATTTTTTTATATTTAAAATTTTTTAAAATCTAAAATGACGAGGGGGAAATTGTAATTTGACTGGGGGATAAGTGAAAATAGAAGAAAATAATAAAAAAGGACCAACAATACAACTTAATGAAAAGTTGGGAACCTAGCAGGTTGAAAAAAAAGTAAGAGACCCAAACGATACTAACTAGAAAGGTTGGGGATGAAATGTGAAATTAACCCTTATTTATGCTATAGCTAGAACTAAGTATTTGCAGAATTTGATCATTTCCAACGACATCATTATGCCTAAAACCTATTTATTTAGATATGTGAAAATTAAACAAGTAAGATAAACAGTGATTCCATCTGATTGAGACCAATCTACTCAAATAATCTACTCGAATCTCGCTTCAAAACATGAATTGGCGAATTCAACGCAAGGGATAGGTCGTGTGTGTTTAATCAATAATGAATACAACGTAAAGAGTCGGTGCCATTATCTCTTAAAGGTGTTATCATCATCTTCTTAGATTCCCCTACCAAATTTGGCCCTTTGAATGCTTTGAGAGTTCTTTTGACCCTTCAAGAAAGTTGCTTTTACATGGTGCAAAAGAGAATATATCACCAACAATATAACATGCACATGCAAGCTCAACATTTATATAGATAAAGTGTGATGAAGTTCACATGGAATTAACAATACACCTTCGTTATTCGGAATTTTCTAAGGAATCCATAGCTGGATTCCTTATCGAACCCAAAAACTAATGAGATGCTGACATGTGGTGTGTGTTACGTGAGGTGTTAGTGTGTGATTAGAGACTAAGTTCATTAATTATTCTTGATGGTTTTGTCTAAGAGTCTCGCATGATTTAGTGAGACATGCCGGCCGCGCGCTATATGTGGTTGTTATCAGCATGTCATTCCTTGGCTACATCGGACTCCCTTATTTCCCATGCCAACCTCTTGACAGCTCTGCTATAATAAAAAGAGTTAATTAACTCTAATTTGAATGACAAATTCATAGGAGTTTCTTTTATAAGCATAATTTTTCAATATTTATTTACTTATAGAGTGGCATGAAATTTTATTGCTTTTCGGGTAGGACCACGTTAAAAAATTCTGGTATTTCAGGAGCACCACTCCTGGGCAACCAAGTACCTATGCATGTATTCAAAAGTCCCAAGTTAATAATAATTTGAGTTCCATATATCCACATAGTGATTCTTAATTTCACTGATTAGGTAGAGTATGGTACCCCTAAATTAGTAGAATTTTGGAGGCATGTGTGTATTATAGATATGTAGGAAAACATTGGTAGAGAAATCTTATCTTAGATGTCCAATTTAAAATGTATTCCAATTGACAGGGCATGTTGACTCCAATTTGGGGAAGAACTAATTGCCACATCTTATATAAAAATTAAGACCAATTATTACTAGACAAATTATAACTTCTTGTTAAACGGCGCTTAAATTTTGCTAAAAACTATTACTTTACCGTCGCTTTGCAATGTGGGTCTTGTATGTATACCTGTCGTCATCATATATAGAAATAGATTGATTGTTTTGTACTCCGCTTTTCGTTTCACCGGCCATATATCAATGGATAGTAGCTGTATAAAGTTTCTTTGTTTCCGAAAAATTTTTATTTAATTAATAATAATAAAAGAAAGAAAGAAAGAAATCTAAAGATGCATTATGAAAATTTCAAAGCAACATGTTGTGCAGTTTTATAATCAAAATATATTCTCAACAATACCACTCAGCTACAAAGTATATGTCAAATTAAGCGCGAAGCGTCTGCTGCCTCCAGCTTAAATTAAATTTTTTTTTAAAAGTACTTAAATTGATTTGTTAAAAAATTGTTTCCAATTACATATTTCCTTAAGTAAAAAGGAAAAAGTAATTTTACATTTCCTATTTCCAACCATTTTGATGCGAACCCCATTCGAGCGATCCTAACGAAACCCACGATGAGATTGAAATCAAATATTCAAACCCCATAAAAACTCAAGATTGATTGGCATGGTGATTGAGAAAATCTAAAATCCTAGTTTCACAACACTCGAACTATTCGTATATTGAACCAACAACCAAAGAAATGCAGAAGTACAAACCGCGTAGGTGTTGAATGCCACAAAAGATAATCACATCCTTTGATATGTTCATATTTAAATTATTATCTCAAGAACAAGAAAACAAGAAAATATAATCCCTCACAAATTTTTTTTTCCCAATACAAGAGGGACATAGGGGAGGGGAAGAGAAATAGGGGATGATTTTTGTGGTTCGAACTCGAAACCTCTTACATGGAATGCAACAACTTACCCACCACAATATTTGTTTGAACTACATCACTCACAATTTATTAATCTCAAAATTCTATGAACAATCACTTATCTTATATAATTAATAAGAATCTTATAATGGAAAAGAAAGGTTTCTTCCCTAGCTTAAATTAGGAAATTTGAGAAATTAATTATGAGAGATCGGAAGAGCACAAAAAGACATCAAATACTAAAAGGAAAATGAAAAAATAAAAAAGGGGTTTTTTAAACATAAAAACCATCATTTTTAATAGGATTTCGAAAAATACCTCTTAACTGAAAGTAATTGCAAAAGTACCATTTTTATTGTAAAACTACCCAAAACTAATTTAATTAAAATTCAATTCTTTATTAGTTATATTATTACTAATCTTATATATATTAAAGTAGGATAGTGACCATATGTAAATTTTTCTGTCAAAATCACTATTCTACTTTTATATGCTGCTTTTATTTTTTTATTTTATTTTATTTTGATTTATAATAATAATAGTAACAGTAATACTTATTCATTCTATTTAGAAAAAAATGTAATACTTATCTATTTGCTACATTTTACTATCCTTTTATTTTATAATAATATATAAAAATTTATATATTTTTTATTCTATATTATATAATATGTTAGTTGTTATCTATTAATTTTTGTTATAGATATGAATATAGTTTTTAGACTATATTCAAAGATTTAATATTTCTTTAAAATTATGACAGTTGATAGATAAATTTCAAGTATTTTATTGGGAATTTTTTATTTCGATTAAGTGCATACTCATGAGGTTGATAATATAATAATAAAGTAAAGGGTTAATTTCACATATCGTCCCCAACCTTTAATGTTAGTATCGGCTGGGTCTCTAACCTTTTTTTTCACGCGATGAGTCTCTAACTATTTAGCTGCACAAAAGGTCCTTTTGACGCTTTTCGTCAACTTTTCAATTATATTATTGACCGAATTACCATTATGCTCTTTATCTTTTTTAAATTAAAAATAGAAGGTTTTAAAATATCAAAAAATAAAATAAAAAAAGAAAAGAAAAAATGGAGAGTGATTAGCTGCCGGAAATGACATCAGCAGCAGCCAAAGTGAGAGGGGGACCCTCTATATGAGCTGCCATTTCCGACAGCTCACATAGGGGGTTTCCCTCGATAGTTCACATAGGGGGTCTTCCCCCTCTTTTCTTTGGCTGTCGGAAATAGCAGCAGTTGGCTGCCATTTCCGACAGCCAGTTGGGGGTGACACCCCTTATTTTTTCGTTTCTTTTGTTTAATTTTATTTTATGATATTTTAAAACCTTCTATTTTTAATTTTAAAAAAATAAAGGGTATAATGATAATTTGATCAATGATATAATGGAAAAATTAATGGAAAATGTCAAAAGGACCTTTTGGCCAACTTAATGAAAGATTGGGGACTCAATGCGTTGAAAAAAAGGTTAGAGACTCGGCAGATACTAACACTAAAGGTTGGGGACGATATGCGAAATTAACCCTAAAGTAAAATTACATCAATTTTAAAATTTTTACTTTAATTCAATACGATAAACCACATGTCCGATCTCTTAGAGCTCTATATTTAGTACATTACTTAATTTATTATTTGTTTTTTCTGAGAACCTATATAGTGGTAAAAATTTAAATCGAGGGGATGCGATATTAATAGTATTTGATGATAATGATTTAAAACAAAAATAAAAATTCTTTTAATTTTTTTAGAACGGAAAGTAGTTAAAAATTAATATTAGGGATAAATAGTGAATCATATAGAATTGATCATTTGTTGTAATATTACTTCTCTTAAGTCTTTTGTAATTGGAAATTGTATACTTTAGATTTTCTTGAGTATATTTAGTGAATAGTTATAAGGAAATGCGGAAAATAATTTTTTAAAGAATATATAGTGGAAAATAAATGTGAAAAATAATATATTCTAGTAAATGAATATTATCCATACCATATTGACTAAGAACGTTGTTGTAGGGTAATTCTAGAGTTGTATAAATTTTATATCTCTCTTTTCCATGGTTTCTTAGTTTCCATACTCAATATGAAATTAATTTTATAAAAATTCCCCACTCTCGTTTTTATTAATTAAGAGTATTGTTCTAAAAATGACAATTTAATTAACTTTATATCAAGTGAAAATATTATTCATTTCAATTTCATTATGTTTATGTATATTAATTAGTAACATATGTATATGAGTAAGTAGTATGTAATAAAATTATAATTATTTAGTTTTTCAAATTACTACCATATTCTTTTTTTTTTTTGCTAAATATTCTATTCCTTACAATGCACGGGTATACAATTAGTTATTAACTTATTATAAATTAGTAATTTTTCAATAAAGAAAAAGTAGTCATCATGAATGTTACCACCGCGCTGCAACCACTTTCAACCACAGATCACCTGCAACCGCCACCACCGCTTAGTAAAAAAAGAAAAAATAAAAAAAAATCACATAATAGGAAAAATAATGTTACCAACATAGAAATAATTCGTGTTAACAAACAGAAAGCAAATGTTATCACTTAGAAAAACATCATAGTAGTAAACACAACCAGGAAATTGTAAAAATAGGTCCAAGGAAAAACCCTCCCAAAAAAAAAAAAAAATCAACCGGAAAATGGTAACATTACCGGTAAATGGTAATAAAACAAACCCAAAAAATCAAAAGAAAAACAAGGGGAAAAAAAAGAAGAATGGTAACACACCAAGGATGGTAACATAAAAAATAAAAAAAAAATATCAGTCAAAAGATGGTAACCAAAAAAAAAATAAAAATAAAAAAAGTGGAAAAAAAGGAGATTCGTAACATGCCGAAAAATGGTAACATGCTGGAAAATGGTAACATGCCGGAGATTGGTTCCAAGGGTAAATCAAAATTAAAATTATAAAATAAAACGAAAAATGGAAACGGTAGATTCCGCCTAGTAAACCATGAAAACTTCAAAAGTAAAAATAAAAAATAAGAAAAATGAAACGCTGTAACTGAATGTGGTTATCGTGAAAAATTCGTGCCTTGATTCATTTAAAATAAAAAATTCACGCCTTGATTCATGAAATGAAGAATAAAAAATGAGACGCTACAACAAAATAAATAAAAAATTCATGACCATTTTCCCCCTTGTGTCATGACAAGGCTCCTTCTTTCGATGGTCTCAACTGTGCTGTTATCGTGTCTGTGGTGGAAG
Source organism: Nyctanthes arbor-tristis (assembly GCA_963692815.1). Taxonomy (NCBI): domain Eukaryota; kingdom Viridiplantae; phylum Streptophyta; class Magnoliopsida; order Lamiales; family Oleaceae; genus Nyctanthes; species Nyctanthes arbor-tristis. The sequence goes on along the minus strand of CAVNYN010223223.1, from coordinate 422 downwards.
TGGGAGCAGCAGTGGTTAGCGTTCGAAAGATAGTGACGGGGATGAAAAATGTATTAGGGTTTTGTGGATGATATATGTATATTTACACACACAATTTAGGGTATAAAAAACCAATAAAATAATAATTTATATATTAATTAAATGAGAGATGTTGCGGTAAGGTCTTCTGTAATTTTCCAGCTCAAATTGCTTTAAGTGGGGTTATAATGGTCATTTTACTTTTATTGGTGTATTTTGCATGGTTAAACCAATTTTTTTTTTTCTATTTCTCATCTTTTCAAGATTTCACTAGTGCATTCTTATCTCTTTTGGCTTTCTCTCTCAGCATTTCTCTCCAACATGCTCTGTCTCCCTTATTTGAAATTAAGTTGAACTATTATGGCTGAAGTTTCATTGTCTTTTAAATTCTTCAGATATCTATT
>CAVNYN010223219.1:0-69109 GCA_963692815.1 Nyctanthes arbor-tristis | reverse complement strand
CTTCCACAAAAAAAAAAAAAAAAAAAAAAAGCATTTAAATAATGGGACTGCATTGAACAGTATAACTGGAAAAATCGGGAACTGACCGTTTCACCTTGAAATCCAGTCATTCAAAAGGCGGACAGGAAAGTTGGAAAAACCCAAACAAACCGGTCAAAACCAATTATAAAACTTGGAAATTGTGGAAAAAAAAAGTTTTTAATTATTTAACTAAAATCAGGTGGACGTGGCTCAATCTTTTGACCTTTGACATGTTGTCTTTTCCTAACTAATGGCCAGTCCAATTTTCCAAACATTACCTAATATAAAAAATATAATTTTTTTTAAATACAATTATAATTCATATCATGACAGTATAAGTACATATAGATATATACCTTTTTGAAACACATCGCACAGAAATCAATCAATAATACAAACTCCTATATAGGATACTACAAATTACATATAAAATATAGACAAGCCCCCACATAGGGGGAATCAAACTTAAGACCTCTACGTCCCAAAGCCTCAACCTTAGCCCCCTAACCAAATAGACTAAGGCTTCATTGGTATAAAAAATACAATTTACTAAGATAATTATTTTTATTCATTTTAATTTAACACTTTATCGAACACATACCTCAACCATAACCCAATTCAAATAAGTTTAATTTTCAATTTGATCAATTAATTGTAAGATTTTCAAACAAATATTCCCTCCATCCCAAATATGTAGTCCACTATTCCATTTAACATGTCCCAAATATATAATTATATTTTTTTATTAGGAAGTCTAATTTATATTATTTTACAAATTTGTCCTCATTTAATACTTTGCTAGCACCATCAATTTTAAATTTTACTCATTAAATAAGGATAAATTATGGACACATTGTAAAATATATGTTTTTAATATAATTCTTAATCGACGTAAAGAAACAAGGTGAACTACGTATTTGAAACAAAGAGATTATTAGTAAATAATACTCCTGCAATAGCTCGCTTATTACTATTATTATCGATAATAATAATAAAATCTCAAAGTAATTAACATGATTTTATTCACTCACCCACTGTGGGTGGGGTTATACCGTCCACTTCTGACATGGCGCACACATGACTAGACATGGCGCACACATGGCCGCCATATGTGTCGGTTATACGTGGGCTACTTCAGAAGTGAGCAGTATAACCTCGCCCACAATAGGTGAGTAAATCGGACTCGTAATTAACATAGCAATTAGTAAACCTATATATATATATAAAACAAATTTTCCTTTTCCCGGGTTTGTTAGATCCTAGTGGGGACATGTAAACCTAAATATCAAAGACATTTTTCTACCAGGACATGCCATTCTATTCCTTACTAGTTAATATTATCACTCCATGAAACAGACAGACACGTTGGTACCATGAATCTAACCCGAACTTTGATACGACGCTCTTCCGATCTTGTCGGTCTGAAGGAGACCCCTTCGATCGCAATCCGCACAAATTATAGAAGTTATCTACCTACTTAGTTTGCACGGAAACGAAAACGAAAACCAGACTCCGACGTCGAGTACGGTCCGTCCAATGTAATGGAGTGGGGCGGATTGAACAAAGGCTAGCATTTTAAGGGAAGAATTTGATGTTGAGATATTTTAGTTTGAGAGGGTTGATTATAATGGTTTTGTTAACTTTTTCACTGCTGGTATTGCCACCGGTTCTGCCGCCACTTCCACCGCCGCCCGAGGTGCTTTTGCTCGTCCCGGTTGTGATCATGAGTTTGTTGATTCTCTTGGCCTTTTCCCCTTTTTCACTAGAGCCCAGTGAGTAATATTTATGAATATATATACATATATATATATATATATTAACAACTCTTGTTTTCGGTAATTAGTGTTTTTGGTTTGGATTTGTATGCAAATCATGCATGTAATTAATGACTAATGATCCTAAGTTTTTCATGCATGTAATTAATTTTTAGTCAGATTTGATAACTTCCATTTTTCACCTTCAATTATTCTTTAAATTTTTTTTTTTTTAAATGATAGTCTATAGGATTAATTAATTTGAGTAAATGATGAAATGCAGTGAAGCAATATTCTGCTTTTGCTTTGACGAGAAGCGGTTTGAGCTCGTTGAAATGGTTTTTGAAAAGTCAAAAATAGTTTGATATTACTTTAAAGAAATTTAAAATAGTTTGTTTTGCTGAAATGGTCTCTGGGTGTCTGTTGAGACATTCAGAGTAAATTTTTGATACTACCGTCAAGTGTATTCGGCGTTAAATTTTATATATTTAACTTTATGTTTTTGTATAGCATGATTGTTGATCCCGTAAGTACTTGTTTGATTTAGAGGGTTTTAGAGGATGTTGGATTGAAATCATGACTTCCTTGAATTGAATCACTTTTCTCGAAATAGAAATGGATACCATCTCAAAATTACTCTTTCTGAAACAATCATCTTAGTTTAAAATCTCACTACATCTAACCCGCTCTAATAAGTTTAAAGTTTTTGAATTTCAAAAGTTATTACTTCTGAGAACCATTCCAAAGTCCTATCAAAAAAGGGGGAAAAACATTCCAAATGGATTGATAGTCTTTAGAATTCTACTTAACAAATAAAAAATTATGTCACGGCATTAAACACCCAAAAAAAGAAAAAAAAGGAAGAAATTAATGGAAATGTTCAATACTCATAAATGAAAATATTTAAAAACCTTCTAAAGGTTTTGTAACAAAAGTTCTCACCCTATGTTTTTAAAACTTTGGGAAGGTTTTTAAACACTATTCAAGAAATAAATCTCCCCTTTACAATATCCACCACTATATAATTTTGACTCTTTCAAAATCAACTTTTAGTATATAATTGATTTTCGACTACAAATCTATTTGTTAAGATAATTTTCATGCATAAATTTGTAATTTTCCTTTTTTTTTTTTTAATACAGGGGAGATAGGGGATGGGAGAGATAACAGGGAGAGGTGTAAGTGTAATTCGAACCCAGGACTAGTTCTTGCCAGGAACGTGAACATCTAACCACTATAACATTAATTTGTTCGAATCACAAATTTGTAACTTTTTTCTTCACCATACATGATACAACCTTTCAAAATATTACATTTTACTGAATAACTTTTCCGCCTCCGGGAGAAGGGGGGGGGTGTCCTCGAGTAGTGCCGAAAATTTAGCAGTTTAGTGTTCTTTCTTGAAATAAGAAAAGAAAAAGGAGGCTTTTGCTGTGGGCTTCGGATTCATTTATACATTGACCCACCGCCTGCCGCCTCATTCGGTGGCGGGACACCGCCGACGCCGCAGGTTTCAGCCCCTGCCCATTGTTTTATATATATATATATATATATATTTATATTTATATATATATATATATATATAACAATGGGTTATATATATTACATTGGGACCATTTCGAACTTAGATTTGTTAGACGGGATGCTAACATGGTCACTCATACTTTAGCTAGGCGAGCCCTCTTATGTTCCACAGTGTATAGTTCTTCTAATTCCCTGGATTGGCTATGCCACGCATTAGCAAACGATGTAACTCATGCTTCTTCGATTAATGAGAATTGATCTTTTTCAGTAAAAAAAAAAAAAACAATGTGTTATATACCATTAATTTTCTCCAACTTGATAGAATTGTTCTCCAAAGTTAGCATATTTTATACCCTTATTTATGATACATGGCTCTTCCGATCTAAAGAAGAGCAAAAAACGAAATATTAAATAAATCAAAGAGCATATTAAAAGTTAAAGCAATTAGAAAATATATTCTTAAATTACACATTTCCAATAATATTAATTAAATTTTTTTAATCTATTTATGAAAAATAAAAGGGAATATTTTTGTGAGACGGAGTATTACTATTAATATTAGTAATTTTACCCGTGCGCTGCACGAGAAGATAATACCAAGTAATATGTGCCATTCAAATACACTGAAGAGCACAACTCAACCGAATAGACTAAATTAATAAAGGAAACTACTTGAGAACCATTGTTTCAAAAGTAACACAATGAAATTGTTGTATAACTTAACAAAGCATGTAGTAGCATTTTCCATCCGATAAGGGTAACATGCATTTAATTATGCAAGATGCTAGATCTACACTTACTCAAGCCATTAAAATTAAGGCGGAATGTTCTTACACAAAAAATATCTGAACACTAAAAGCACAAATCAGCAAGTAATTAAAAACAAATTGACGTACAACTATACAAAAATAAGTCAAAGGAAATTGGATTACTACTCATAGAACATGCCAAGGATTACTACTCATAGAACGATTTGTCTTATGAACACAATGAACACTCAAGAAGTAGTAGATGTGTTTAAACATATGTTTTGATAGGCTTACAAACCTCATAAAAGACTGGACTAAAAAATAGGATCAAAACACAATTGTTGGCTCAAAATAAAATAGGATAAATGCAAATGATCACATAGTACATGAATTCAAACACAGACTATCGAACTTGTGTTATTGACTTTTTCATAATATATTACAGCAAGTGCACGAGTCAAACAAGTAATCTTTGTTCCTGGTTAAATTTTCGAGTTTCCCTTGTTGATGTCTTCTTTCGATGGTAGAACACACCTTCTAGGTTTTTTCTCTTCTTTTCCCACGTTCTTGCAAGTATGTTGCGGCCTTCTTCCTACTTTATAGATGGCACTCTTTCCCTCATCAAGAAGCCCAAAAATGACGTGTGCTCTTCCGATCTCTAAATTTGCGGCCCAACAGGAGCAACTAGCGCAATGCTTGTTAAAAGCTACCATAACTTACAACAATATATTTTTTTTTTATTTTATTAGGTTGTAGCATGCTTATTACACTATTTTACTACCATATTGTGTAAAATTTGACTTCTTAACTTTCTACACTTCTAGTTCCCTCCCAATTAGTCGTTGTTGCTCAAACTTCTGTTGCAGCGGTCCGGAAATACCAAAAATTGCTCAAGTTAGGCTGTCTACTTCCCAAACACTCAAGAGGTGGCCTCTTCAAGTTCTTCCAATAGTGCAAATTGGTCCAAAACTTTCCAACATTGGCTATTTATCCCCTTAACTCAAGTATCTTCACGAATGATGTCCAGGTTGTGTCAAAAACTTTATTCAAAACTCCAATTTGGTCAAAAAATCTTATTTTCATTATCCATTGCTTCAAATAGAACTTCTTACCTACATAAACTATATTCATACAAACTTATGTAGAAATTTTCTTGTTCTCATCAAAAAATGAAATGAACAAAGTAGTATAAATCTATGCAAAACACAAAATCAACTTGCCAAATAAACAGATCGGACGGCTCAAATAATTAATTCTGACAGGTAATTGTGTAGGAAAATGGTTTTGAAAACTATTCTAGTTCTAGTATTATATAGATATAGATAATATATAAATAGATAAGATAGAGACTAACAATAATTAACTAATTAATTAATTTTACCATAAAAATCGATCCTAACCCAAAAAATTGATCATGCATGGATTCGAAGTGATTGAATTAATTATAGAACCGAGATTTATGGTAGAAATGGACAGAAAATTTAATTTAATATTGAAATAAGAAGATATTTCTAGAAACATTAATCTTGATTAAATATATTTAACTAGTAAAATAAAATGATTTTTCATATAACTAATAAAATAAAACAAAATCTATATATTATCAAATCGGACGGCTAAGATCTTCAAGGGAATTAAATTGTCAAAATGTAAGATGCCCGTTTTGACAAGTGAAAAAGAGCAGGAAAACCAAAAAGAGTAACGACTCTGATATTATTAATATTTAGATTATTTAGATAAAACAAAACTTGAATGAATTTCTAGTGATCCATAGGAGCCTGTTAATTAATTAATTAGGAACACATTTGTTTTATTTTTATTAATCAAAAGTACTGAGTCTATAGTATTTCTTAAGTATGAGAAAATTTACCTCTACTACCATACAAGCTAGTATTTCTTCTTCCCTTACAGCATCTTCAACCGAGATGTAGATTTGAAAATGAAAATGAACACTTGGTCACTAAAATGCCACTATTATTTATAGGCAGATGCCAACAGATGATGATAAGTAAATTTTTATTTATTTAAAATTGTCAGAAATGTTATAAAAGCATTTTTTTTATGTGAAGTAAGAAATAGAATGACTATAGTTTTCCTTTTTTTCCCCCTAAAAAGAATCTTTATTATTTCACCTCAACCATCTCGAATATAGGGTGTCAAAACAAGAGGCATACAATCAATCCAATGACGTTTCCCCCCATGGCATAGGCGTGAGAAGCCAACTGATGAGCTATAGCATTGCTAGCCCTAGGAACATAACTCACAAATCCACAATATAAATTATTACAATTAAGAAATAATATCATGAAATATTAGAGCATCTTCAGCCAATTCAAAGCAATTGCAACCGTGGAACCACACCTGGGCATCAATACACGCCTCTTTGATATGATAGCCACGTTCCCGCAGAGCTTTAATCCATGCCGTAGTGCCATCGCTTCCGCCAGCGCCACTCCATATTCCCCGACCGCATGCACCGCAAACTCCCAAAAATACACTTGATTTCAAAAGATATATGGATGTGATTGATTCGATCAAATTCAAGTAGTAGATAATAAGAGAATGTAAGAGTTTGAAAACATGGGTTATATACCGATTAGGCGTCATATGTCGGGCACCTAATCAAATTCATGTTATATAAACTTACTTGGCTTTTCACAAAAATGAAGAATAATATTGAAAGTACATTTAGAAAATCATAGTCCTAATTTACCATTATTTAATTTAGCACATATTCATAAACTATTTTTTATTTAAAAACACAATCTGGTCAAAACAATTGCATCTATATATTTCTTTGGACCCACATATACTATACAAATTTTCACTATTCATTTCCATAAAAACATTTATACTTTTAAATAGAAATGATTTGTGAATGGGCGCTTAATTTAATGATGAGTACAACTTAAATTAGGGAGAAAAATTCTATATTCCGAAAAAAATTAAAATAAAGAAAATATAATCTATATATGGGACGTCTAAAAAAAAGGAAAACGTGCCTATATATGGGGACAAAGAGAATACGAAGTTGCATTGATATCACAGAGTTCTTTTTCGCTTGTTCCATGAGGTTTTTAGAATGATACTCGCTCGTGCGTGGTACAAGAAAAAATTTTTTTTAAAGATATTAAAAGTAGATTGACTGAAACTTCCCAGCATTAGAATCCCCAGTTGAAATTGATAGGCACACTCTATCAAGGACAGTTACATCACATCTTTAGACAATGGTTTATATTTTCAACTTTCCACATCTCTTTCTTGATTCAACATTTCGGAGGAAAACACATGATTATCTACTAGCTCTATTATTGTCATCATCAGTATTGGCCAGAAGTTATCTTATCAACACAATTAATTACACGCCCACCCTAGTCTGTTCCAAAAAATATAGAATAAAATTGAACCTAGGCGTGATTGAATATTTTACAAAATTACTCAAAGAAAGCATAAGGGTTTAAATGGATGCTCTAAGGTGCCTACAAACTCCTTAAATTAAAGACATAATAAAAAACACTCCTAAACAACAAATGTTGACCCAAAATGAAATATAAGAAAATACAAATAAATACAACATATGTATTCAAACACTCAAAATCCATTATTAGCATTGGCAAAGCCACTGGTCTAATTTGACTCATCGAACTACCTCCAAAAGCATATATTGTAGATAGAAAATGGAGACCGTATGTGAAAGTTAAGAAAATAAACGGGCACAAGAAATTGATAAGGAAAATAAATAAAAATAAATGAAAAGATAATTCGCCATAAATTAAATAACATTTAATAAGGTATTAAAAAGAATTAATAGACAAATAAATAAAAAGGTCATTGATGACATAAGCAGTTTTTGTGACAGTCTCAATCATACGTTGCTTGGGTAGAGAAAGAGAGACCAGTTTATAAGTTAAGAGACTCAATTCCTCAAAATCATGCTAATGGGGAGCGGGTCGTTATAAATGGTATCAAAGACAAGCCCAACTGGAAGTGTGGCCAATGAGGATGTTGGGCCCTCTTAGATGGGCTGATTGTGACAGCCTCTAAGTTAAAAGACTCACTTCATCTGATAAGAGGCCTTTTGAGTAAGAAACAAAAGCAAAGCTATGCAGATTTGGCCCAAAGCGGACAATATCATACAAAAGTGGAGCGGGTCGTTACAGTTTTAGAAGAAAATTTTTGGTCAACTACTTAGCTCGTGTGTGTGTATATATCATTAATATATAAAAGGTGGAATCCTTGTAAAACATTTTGATTCAACATTTATCCCTTTTTTATTTTAATTTCCAATTTGCCCTTGCTTCTTAATATTCTTCATTTTTTATAACAATCCGTTAATTATAATATTAAATACAAATTAATTAATGAAGCTAACATATGTTATCTTTCAAGCTAATATTTTTAGCTATTACATTTCATGCTTAAAAAAACTTATGTAGAAGCTAAAGTAATTTGAAACTTACGATATATGATTCAAAACAATAAAACACCATTAGGCATGAAGACAAATAATTATTTAATTATTTTAGTTTAGCACAAATAAATTCTCAAGAAACATGTTTTTCTTTAGCAACATGCACAAATAATTATTTAATAAATTTTAATGTACTATTCAATTCTATTATCAAGATAAATCTTTAGTCTTTATTGTGTTTAATTTCAATTCAATTTCAAGATTAATCTTTATTGTAGTAGTTATTGTGATTAATTTTAATTTTAACAATTATTTCAATAAATATTTCAACAAAAACAATTATGTCAATAAAAAGTTTTGAAATTGAATTACAATTGTAGTTCTTATCCCAAACCTCTCTTCAAATTAGTTTGAGAAATTGATTTGAATTTTTTTAATATCAAATCCTATTTTCACTTCTTAACCAACATTTTTTAATTCCTTAATTTCGGTTAGTCTATTATTTAATTTCAATTATATGATTAATATTTAGTGTTTATTGTGGCCAATTTTAAAGAAAGCAAGTATAGATCATCTCTTCAAAGTAATATTTTATAAGGGTATTGTTTAAAGACTTTTCAGTACCGGAGCGGGACAGACATTGCTTACTCAGCGCAGGCCGGGAGGAGGGGGAGGGAGAAGTGGCAACAGAGTGCTTAAATATTATTAACAAGCATAGGAACCAAATGGTCAAAAATTAATTATTTTATTGTAATAAGTTTTTGTATATTATATTATATGTTATCATACAACATGCAACGCACGTTAATTACTCGTATATATAAAAGATAGATAGATGTCTAGAAAAATTATCCAATAAACCAGGGCAAGGCCTGAGATTTTAGTAACCCCAAATGAAATTTTAAACGAGGCATTCTTAGTATTAGTGTGGTTTTATCAATTTATTAAAATTTGAACCATTATTTTTTATGCTTAAAATTTTGGAAAGATAGATAAACATTTTTAAAAATATTCAAAATGTCATAAACTAGAAAATTTATTCAAAATGTCATAAACTTGAATCACAAGTCAAGTAACGTGGAGTGACGGCCAAGAAAATTTATTCTATGGCCTTTAGGGTTTTAGGAGTTAGATAGTCATTCACACCACAATTAATTTATTTACAACACTTCCCCTTGAATGAGTATTATATACAACAATTGTCATGAAAAACCTCGTTTTGGAAAAATCTAGTGGGAAAAATCTACCAAACTAAGGAGAAAATAATACAATTAGTTCTGATCAACTTTAGAGTGTCCAAGTGTTGCCTCATTAAAACCTTATTAGAAAAACCAGTAGGACAAAAGCTGATCAAAGGAAAAAAAGAGTACAGCTACTCTCCTTGACTTTAGCCAACTATGATTCTTGTGTTTAATCATCTATATCTCTCCAATGTCTTCAATACCTTGAAATATGTTCTTCTTCAAGGAGCATCAACTCTTCAGGAGTTTTATATGGAGAGTCAATGTTTTGAATTTCATTGACATTTATTACACGAAAAATATACCTCGTTAAAACCTTACAATGACAAAACCTAGTGGGAAAATGTAACATCCCAGCCGTGAGCTACTTTTTTGCTTCTCTTCGTCAAGGGTTTAGGTGTAGTTACTATTATTTTAATGTTCATGAAGTCTGTAATAAGTCCATGTCAACAGAGAGTTTGAGTGTCCATCCAAGATTTAGCCAAGGTCCTACACAAGTTCTGTTTTGTCAATACTTCCAGAAGCATAGGTACACCCATGTCTTATTTGTCCATGTCATATGTCAGTCTGTCGATTTAATTATTCGGTTATTTTCAATTATTTTCATCAGTCATGGCCAACGGTTCAAGTGATGAGGCGGCCATTCCCCATAGGTCCGACTCGATAATAATAGCATATGCGCAACCGTCTGGGCTCTCAAAGAGCTTGATTCATATATCACATTGACTTCTGCTGAGAACCTTAAAGTTTGGAAAACGTGGAAAACATAAATATAGAATAGTCAGTGAGAAATCTTTACACATGTAAGCTTTTCTTTTAAAAACGTGAGTTTGGGCCTGAATTACATCATAGACCTGTCTTACCCCGAGTGCTTAATATAACTTGTTCAGTTCTAACATAACACGAGATTTGATCAAAGGTCAACTAGGTACCTCACAAAACCATAACTGATTCTGAAGGTTTGATCATATACTACCTTGGTAGTCTCCCACAACCTTGGAGAAGTGCCTTGGCACCAAATATTTCATGTACTGAAAATAATTATGTTCAGAAACTGATAGGGAAGATCTAGATGTAATTCTTTTTCTTTTGAAAGCACTTGTGCTTTAATTGATATGTATAACATGAATTGAATCACATAATATTTCACATAGCATAATTTATCTTATCGTGGTTCATCATGAACAATACTTGACATGAGAGAAAATTCTTTGCATAATAACATTATTATCTTCACATGAATTTTCTCACATAATAATACTATCATCATCCTGGATTACAAACACATGTAATTTATAATAAGTGTAAAGATCACTCACATTAAATCCCTAATTGAGATTTATTACGTTCTTCGTTCCTTGCTTCCTCGTTCTTTAGCACATCATGCCTTCAACTTTTCCTTCTTACTTTCCAATTTAAATGTGTAACAAAAATGTACTATTTTTCCTAGTAAAGGAAAAATAGTACATTTTTTTTTAGATTCATCATCGATGTTTCCCTATTAAAAACCTTGCTAGAAAAGCCCATTGGGACAAAACCTTAGTGAAGGAAAAAAGAATACAACGCGTATATCCCCGATATTAACTGGCAATGTATATAAAAACTTTTAGTTCTTTATATGCTCCATTCAAGCATACTAAATCCTGTTGGGAATTTAACGTTAATGATATATTATTATATATTGCCGGTTGAATGAAACTTCAGGTTTCAATAACATCCACCATATATTTAACGCTCTTGTAACATAAGTATCAATTATTATATATTGATATTGTAACAATCTACATGATTGTCTTTCTATCTTGGCCAATATTCAATGTCAATTATTTTGATAAAATTTGATTCATCATTCTCACTATTTATTGAGCTCATGTGCATGTGTAATTGACTATTATTTCGATTCCATATGATATATCAATATAGACATAACTTATCGATATCTCTTTATTCCAGTAATTTTAAGTACATGAGCCTTTCCAGACATTTTTAATTAGTTATGTCTTATACTTTTCTAGAGTATATGCCTCAAAAAGACCATCACAAATATCTACTTCATATTCTTTTGAATGTTCCCATATAAATTATCTGATGCATCATAATTGCTTAGTATGCCGAAATCTATCACGTTGAGGTATAAAGCTCTTTCGTCAATGAACTTCAAGCATTTTTTTTAGCTCATAAATATAGGATATATATGCCCAAAAAGAAATAAAACAACTCATGTCAATGAACTTCAAGTTTTTTATATAGTTTTTCTCACTTGTTTTTATGAATGTACATTCCACATGGTAGTGTCGAGAATTTTTCCTTTATCTACTTCTGGCAGTATACAAAGAAATTTATGCAAAAGTGTTATTACCTTTTTCCGCTGTCTCAGTGTAGTATCCATTGAATATCTTTAAAAATCAGTAAATTTCTCTTGAATTTGCTAAAGTAAAGTGCATCATCAATATACAATTTAGTACTATTTGTCAAAATAATACAAGTTCTTCTAGAGCTTTCGATGATGTTCGATGCACCTGATATATAATATTAACATTAGTTTGTACTAATATTAGTTTAGAAAGTACTTTTTATCTTAAAGAATGATATGTGTAGTTGCGCTATCAACTATAACAACATATTACGATTAACCACCGATAAGATTACCAATATTCTCTTTTGAGTTGGCAAATAAGTTGGAGACATTAACATGAGTCACAACAACTCGACCGTCATAATTAAGAAAATTATTTTCTACTTTATTTTTTTCCTTGATTGACTATTAGTAGAGATTCACTAGCTATTTTATCGTACGACAGATACGTAATCAATGCCTTTTAATGTTACCTTTAAATGAGATATTATAATTGGATGCTTTATGCACCAACTATCAGAGTTTTGTACATGAGTTTTTCCAAATCTGGTCCCACAGTTCAGGATGATATGTTTACATTTGCTTCAAGCAATGCAATGGAACCGGCCAAGCATAACTAATGATCTTTCATGAATAAACTCATTATTTGGTTCAACAACTAGCAAACAGGATATAAGTTTTGAGTATTTATTGAAATTTTGCTCTTGATATTGCTACTGCAAGAGCATACTCGAGGTATAAAAGGTGGAGTGTTTTTTCCACCGTATCTTCATTTGTTATTTTTCTCCGCAATATTTCAATTTAGAACATACTCTGAACAACTCAGAATTGTACTCACTCATGGTTTATAAATCCTGCAATTGCATATGCATCCATTCATAATGGGCTTTAGAGAGTACTATCATCTTTTATAGGTCAACCCTCTCTTTTAAATTTTTTCGTGGATTATGTAAATCTTTGACGGTGAAGTACTCAACTTTCAAGCCAGTGTGGAGATGATAACGAAAAAAACTAAGTGCTTTTGTACAATCCTCAGATCTGTGCTTCCTCCTTGTCTCCTCAGTCTCTTTGAGATAAAAAAAAACAGCATCGTTAAGGTCTCACGACAAATAATTCTTATTGATATGTCAAATGCAACTAACTTAAGTTTGTAATATGGTCTCCCTTTTAGGGATGAGTATTATTTCACGTATCACCCACATGGACAGATTTAGGCCCCTGGCAGGGTCGGTTCAAGAGGATTTTTTTCCCTCTTCCACCTCTACCCACCCCCCCCCCCCCAAATTTTGTGGTTTAATGCATGCCGATTATATCAATATGATTTTTCTTCAATTTCACATTATAATTCTTGTATGAGCGGGACATAATTCTTGAACATCTACAAAAGAAACTTCTCATCTTTTTGTAGTAGTAGGGCATGCTTTATAATTCACAATTCATTTTACAAAATAAACTAGCAATAATTATTTTCTTAATTTTCTTTTTTTCTAAGCCCCCTAGTTATTCAATTCTAGATCCACCCATGATCACCCATATTCATAGCTATCAAGACATGTCCTACTTCAAAAGCTCAATAGATCAATTAATATTCTTTAAGAATATTAAATTTCTAAATAAATTAAATCTAATATAAACTGCTCTTAAGGAACATATAACATTCTTCAGAATATTACAATTAGTTGTACTAGTTTGGGAGTAACAACTTATTTAATCTAACTAAAGTAATTAGCTAAAAGTTAATAATACAATAAAAAATAAATAATGCATATAACAAATAATAAAAAGAAATAGTTACTTTGTAATGAGTTAGCAACATGCAATATTTTTCAAGAATATTTGTTTATTGTGTTTTTCTTCAAGAAAACACATCTAAATCTCATATATTTTGCTCTTTAGAAACATACTTTATTCAATTAGAATATGATGATATCATCTTGTATTTTTCAATAATGACAACGTATTAATCTTAATAATCTTCATGACCATTAAGAATTGTAGAATTGTGTTTCTTCAGAAATAGCGACAAATCATGTCTCATACAGCTTTTCTAATGCCAATTATATTCTTTTGGAATGTGAGGCATAAATTGCAATTTTTCATCAACCACAAAAGATAATATCTATATCACAATAGTCTTCAAGATTGTTGATAGATTTTGAAGGATCGTGTTTCCCATGAAACCACGATAAATGATTAATCAATAAGGAATATAATAATAATTGAGACACTAGCATAATATCGTAAATCAAGCAGCAAGTATATGAACTTCAAATAGAACTCTTTTAACTTCTGCTAGTTGCCAAACTCGTCAAAATTGTTCACAATATAGATCTATGAAACTACCACAATTATGAATAAGAAACATGGAAATAAAATCAGTATAATATTATTGGTATCATGTAGATCAAGATAAAGAATGGTGATGTATGAATATCCAATGTAGAATCATGTAGTATAGATTGGATAGAAACTAGACACTAGATGTCTAACGGCACTAGACAATCATGTGACGTAATACCAATCGTTGATGGGAACACATCAAACTCTCTTTAAAATAAATCATATCAACTGCTGAAATTATACTATACCATCTATCTGGTGCCATTATACATGGTGCTTGATCATATTCACTTAAATATGCCTTGATTGATTTTGCTAGGGTTTTTCACGCAAGCATATAGAGGCGGCTTGCTTGGCAAGGAGCCCAGACGAGCCTGAGTAGCATGGACAGCTGGAAGGGTGCCCAGGCTTGTTGCTCGGGCTTGCCACCACTCAAGCTTAGCCAAGCCAGCTCATGAGCTTTTTGGCTCACAAGCTGTTTTGCCAAGCCTAGTCTTGATGTATACCAAACATAAATAAAATGGCGCACCTTAGTAATTACTTAAAATGAATCTGCTCCAATGCATTCATGGAGACTAATTATTATCAGATCAATTGGCATTTGCATATATACAGGATAAAAGTACCAAGCATTGAGCATTAAAAGGAAGAATGGGACCTCAAGAAGAAACCTCCGAGATTTTCCACCCAATAGGTGGGTGCTAAGTTGATTATAATCTCAACAATTGCAGGCCCAGTAAAGACTAGCTAGTACCAAGAACCTATGTACAGCTGGTGAAGCACTATGAAAGATCTGTTCATCGTCCGGAACTTTGATCTCCGACTGTAATCAACCAGCAAAGGGCAGTCCAAAACATCTGCAACGGATTTCCTTACAGATGCAGATTTTCTGGGGTATATTGCGCAAGTTTGCAAACACATGGTCCATCTGCATGGCATTTCTTATGTAGATTGCAAAGTCACCTGCCCGGCCACT
Organism: Nyctanthes arbor-tristis; assembly: GCA_963692815.1. Classification (NCBI taxonomy): domain Eukaryota; kingdom Viridiplantae; phylum Streptophyta; class Magnoliopsida; order Lamiales; family Oleaceae; genus Nyctanthes; species Nyctanthes arbor-tristis. The sequence continues at coordinate 53,737 of CAVNYN010223219.1, read as the reverse complement.
GTTTGCTCAAAGTTGGAGCAAGCCTCAGGAGTGTCTTCTTCACTTGGTGGAACTAGTTGCCAAAAGAGAGGCAAATATCTGTCCCATTCTCCGAGAATGGCAGCACCTTTGTTGCTCCCAGTTTTTTCCTAGAAATGAAAACACAGGAACATTCTATTGGAACCATGCCGACGATTTATAAGACACAGAGAAGACATTCCTGTAATGTTTCACTCATGAAAGAGACAGAAGTTTGAATCCTTAACATTAAGTTTCGTGACTTCTATGGCGCCAATTTCACATATTATTTGTGTTTACACAATATTTAAAAAAGCATGTTTAACAGCGGAGAAACACGACTGCAGTGTGGTGTGTCTATGCCGCGTGTGTGCGCGTTGTGTTCCTGTCAAAAGAACATGACTGCCGTGTGTCCATGGCACCTTACCGGACATGCCAAAAGTCACAATTCAATAGAACCCTGTAAAGATTAAAAACTTCTACAACTGTCATGCCAACCAATGCGAGCACGAATTGTGTGCGTTCAAGAGTTCAAGTTTATCGTGTGCACTACGTGTGAATTACGATCATCTTGGCTGTGTAATGATACTTCATTAGGCAGTATATATTTCAACTTACAACGTGGGCTTTAATAAGGCTTTTTAACTGCATCTGACCAACCGAAGCAACCACTCTCTGGATCTTCACAATTTCCTTATTTACCTGTAAAAATTTTGAATGGTAGAACTTGAGTCTGAAAACTATAGTGGTATAATCAAACTCAAAACAATCATCTACTTATATGACTGAACAAATATGAAAACATGTATAGACCTTCATCCATATATCTCCCCCCTCAGGCTAAACTTTTATCAAGATTTCCGGTTGGTTGGTTGCTCAAATTAACCAAAATCAAACAAAATAAACAACCTTGAAATTCTGTTAAAGGTTCAATGACCATTTGAATTTTAACCCATTTCCCCGGACAAAAATTTTGTAGCTACAAACCTTGGGGATAAGTGTATCGTCCTCATCAAGAATGTATGCTAAACCTCCAGTCATACCAGCTGCCACATTTCTGCCTACCCTGTCAAAAGCAAGACAGAGAAACTCAGAATCTTTAAAACACATACCTTCCACAGTATGTATATGTTAATGAGAATACTCACTTTCCAAGCACCACCACACAACCTCCTGTCATGTACTCGCAACAGTGATCTCCAGTGCCTTCGATTACCGCTTGAGCAACTGAGTTTCTCACTGCAAAACGTTCCCCGGCTTTCCCTCTGATAAAGACCTGACCGCCTGTGGCTCCATACAAGCAGGTATTCCCGACAATGGTGGCATCCTCGGGCACAAACCCAGTATTCTCAAGGGGAGTCACAACCAACTCACCTCCAGCCATACCCTGAAATAAACTTGTGTATTACATGCTATAAATAAAAAAATAAAAATAAAAAAAGGTGTATAATGAAGTTCTAAATCCACCCTACCAAATACACCGTAACTGATCAAACTTAATGCCAAAAGAGCCAAATGAAAACCATGTCATTCTAATAAAAATAACTGCAGGAAAAGCAGTAATTTTAGACGAAGTTCATAAGCTAATTGCATTTCATTTCAGAGGTAAACCAACATACCTTCCCCACATAATCATTAGCTTCTCCTACAAGTTTAATGTTCATTCCAGGTGTCAGAAAACATGCAAACGACTGCCCAGCACTCCCAATGAATCTGGATGATGGAAACAAAAACAATTAAAAAGAAGGCCCTCTTATATAATAAATAAAAGCAGTAAACAAGAGAATTTTTTTCTCATCGATTATAGTACTTTAGATTCAGCTGCCCAGCAAAACCAGAATCTCCATATTTCTTGGCTATTACACCTGCAACACGCCCACAAACTGCTCTGTCCACATTGTATATATTTATAGTTTTATTAACCACCAGTTCTTTGTCAATTGCCTCTAATACCTGTAATTGAAATAGAGTTTTAGATAATCAATTCAGTAAATAACAATGTTATACAAACAGATAGAAAATCAACATATTAATCAGAAAGGGAAAAAATGGGGTCTTGCAATGGAATTTATTTTATGAATAATATATAGAGCACTTGATTACATTTACTACTTGTTACTAGCACAACTTTACCCAAATAACATTACAAAAAGTGAAGGCAGATGTGCAGAAATATATGTGTGTTCGCATATATCCATTTGGCCCTGAACTGCTACTTATCATATACTCCCCCCATCCCATGTATATAGACATGTTTAATCATAAAGAATAAGCAAATTTATTGGAAAAGCACACGTCTCAAATGATTTTTCCAATATAGCCTTATTTAATGAAAAAAATATAGTTATTACCAGGCATATTAAATAAGGCTATTTTCGTAAAAGACAAATAATAACTCGTCAAATTAGAAACAAGCCAATATATTTGCGACATCCAAAAAGGGAAAAAAGCCTATATAATCAGGATGGAGGGAGTAATACTTTAGTAGCTCTTACATAACACACAAACTTCTAGGTTGAAGCTGAGGTATATTGTTGCAGCAAAATAAAGAATACTCCACATGCCCAAAACCAACTTAAAGACTAAGAAAAATCTTACATCGTCCATTGTACATCCAAGAAATATTCATGGAATTGGAATCCTTTCCAAGAGGGAGAAGTTGACTTGCACATGCTTCAGTTCATTTATAAACTATTATATTATCACCCTCTTTAATTATGATTTCTTATAATTTTATGAGTTTGAAGTCATAATTTTATGAAATAATCTTTCAAAATTCATTAATCTTGCTATCTTAAGCAACTTATCATACTTTTTATTATGCTGTAGAAGGGGAAAATAAATTTATTGCAATATAACAACTTTCACCTCTTGACCTGAAAGCAAGGCATCATCAAGAACTGGACCATTGCTGTGAACTTCCTGATTCCTAATCATAGTGCTGCTCCATTTTGGTAATCCAACACTCTAAATACCAAAGATGCAAAGTTAATTTATGAAAAATGAAATTTTTTACTATAAAAATGGATTAGAAGCATGCACCAAATACTTACAGAAAGAATATAACTAAGATCAAGATGCTGAGTCTTCATCAATGAAATATCTCGACGTCTTAGTAGCTCCATACGTCCAATTATATCATCCAGTTTTTCATAGCCCAGTTGGGCCAACATGCCTCTTACCTGGCCAAAACAATGTCAAGACAGCATTAACATATATGCATTAAAAGAGAACATAAGAGTAGAACTTGTACAAGGTGGCAAAAGGTTCATGAAGTTATAGGTTAATCTAAGGCCTAAGGGTGGAAATTAGGACTTTGAAAAACATCTTATTGATTCATCTTAAGCGTTCATAGCTGCAGGATGCTTAAAGTTCTTTATACAAAAATTTCTCCTCTAAGATGTCCAATTGTCACTTGCTAGAAAACCAAGAAAGTTGCAACTTGCAAGCTTGCTTACTCAGAAATTACTCATTTTTCAAAATCATAGAAGTTTTGCATCCACCTCAAATCTCCAAAATAGCTCCTACCCATAAAAAATAATACAGAACTTAGTCGAGGAATGAATAAGGTCAACATAACCCTCAAAAATATTCCTTATGCATGAATCTCATTTTGCTGTGGCAGAGATTTCAAATATGCAGGAGCATCAGGTCAGCTGTAATGTACTAATAATCAAGGAACAAATCACTGTAGAAGAAAGATGGGCACATATGTTATCAGTTCCACATCCAACATGAAATCTTGTAAGTTGGTGATCTGGGAAGAGCCCATATAGAACTCAGTTGTAGTGTTGTCATAGAAAAGGAATTAGAACTCTTAAGAAACCTGAAACATGATAAGGTTAAAATTTTACCTCTTCAGCAACATACAAAAAGAAGTTGACAAGATCACCAGGAAGACCAGGAAAGCGAGCCCTTAGCTCTTCTCTCTGAAGGAAATTAAATTGAAGATATTGTTAAATGATAAATGAAAGAAATCAGAAATGTCTAAGCATTGCCCAAAATAAATATAATAAGCATGTCACCATGTGGGAATCCTCATCACCTGACTGGCAACGCCAACAGGACAATTATTCGTGTGGCAGATACGAGCCATCACACAACCAGTAGCAATCATTGCTACGGAACCAAATCCATACTCATCAGCACCCATTGCTGCAGCCATTAGGACATCAAATCCACTTTTAAAGCCACCGTCAACTCTGAGAATGACTCTTTCTCTAAGTCCATTTGAAATAAGTGTCTATGGATGATAGCGAAACCCAAACACCAAATGGAATAAATAAACAAATAAATGAGCAGGGAAATAATGAATTTATTTCAGACATACAGATGAAAAAGAAGAGTTCATATGTCCAAACAGTCAAGCGCACCTGGTGCGTTTCTGTAAGCCCAAGTTCCCAAGGACCACCAGCATGCTTGATGGAACTCACAGGGCTGGCTCCAGTTCCACCATCATGCCCAGATATCTGTAAACCAAAGTGAAACATATTAGTGAATGCTATTTTTTTATTCTGTTTCACACCACAACCAAGTCAAAAGCCTTAAAAACAAATTTACCAAATAATCATGGTATCATTGGAAGAATTGTTATCAACTATAAAAGGATATCATTCCAAGACTTTTCACACATATGCAGGTGTTTCATGTGATACATGTTTCATGATGATGATGTCAAATAATCCATACAATTCATAGCATTTGTAAAATGCATATTAGACTAATATCCTGGAGGTTCCTTGAGATATCAAACAAAAATTTCGTTAGTACGTTGAATCATAAGGAGGTTCAGAAGTCTTTAAAATTCCAAGTATGTTTATAAGTTGATTCTTTCCAACACGAATGTAACAAAATTCTTAATTTGAAATGTATTTCCTTTATAAGACATTCTAAGCTCAGCGAACCATGCCCTTAGTACTTTTAACTCCAGGCACGAAGACAAGTCATTTAAGCTTTCTACCTGTATAACATCGGCATTACCCTTTGCTACCCCAGAAGCCACTGTGCCAATGCCAGCTTCTGACACGAGCTTTACAGATACCTTTGCCCTACGGTTGACCTGTTCATCATTAAATAGAAATATGAATCTCACAGTTCCAGAACTACACTATTTGTGGGTGTATAGGAAGAAGAAATATGCTCTGCATCTTCATTCATCACCTGATGAAGGTCAAAAATCAATTGAGCAAGATCCTCAATAGAGTAAATGTCGTGGTGTGGAGGTGGAGATATGAGAGGCACGCCAGGTTTTGAATTTCTTAGTCTTGCAATATAAGCACTAACTTTTTTCCCTGGCAGTTGTCCACCTTCACCGGGTTTCGCACCGTGTGCTCTTCCGATCTATTTCTAGTTGATCAGCATTAGCCAAGAATGTAGGGGTGACACCAAAGCGCCCTGATGCGACCTGAAATATCAAATTAAATAACCCAGGCGGGTTTTAAACATTGATAAGACAACTTTATACAGATTGACAGCATACTTTGCCTGTATAATAAGGTAGGTGTGTATTTGGTATGGAGTCTCAACAAGACTTCAGATGAATGACAAATTTCCAGACCTGTTTGATGGCGCTTGTAGCAGTATCGCCATTTTGGAGACCTTTAAGGTGTGGCAACGTTGGAGAGTATCCATCAACAACATCTGTAAGTGGTCTCCAGCGAATAGGATCCTGCATGAAGGTGAACTTTAGTAAATATACAACCCAAAAAGTTCAACCATGGTGAAGTAGTATTAGATAATATTTATCTGGTGCTAATCATAATCCATCTGGTGCTAATCATAATCCAAGTCAAACATTTTCTAGTCTTTTTGAGTATGTATCTTCAATACTGATTGAGTTTCATAATAAAATTATTTCGTGATAGTTAAGTTTAATTGGCAGATCAACATAACATAATTTTATTAAACCAATGATGGATTTGGTAGAACTATAAGATGCTTATCAAGTTTGGGCTAGGTTAAGTTCCATTTGGTATAAGTTTCTGAATCAATAGTAATGTAAAATCTGAAATGGATTCATATACAGCAGATCTAATGTGGTTGATTAACTACCTCACCCCCTTCTCCGGAATTAGATTTCCCACCCAATCGGTTCATGGCAATAGCTATTGCTTCATGAGTTTCCCTGGAAATAGCTCCAAGTGACATGCCACCAGTACAAAATCGTTGAACGATAGAGGAAGCAGGTTCTACCCTTCCAACTGGAATTGGAGAACGGTCACTTTTAAAGTCTAGGAGATCCCTGAGAACCTGAAATTGTAAAAAGGGAGAACAAATAAAGATTCTTAAACATGTAGACAAGCAATAGGCCTTAACAATGAACAGGCAGGATTCAGAAAGTCAAATCCTTAATGGCAACTTTTAACTCACATTCACAGGTCGGTTAACCAAATGCGCTTGATAAATTGAATAAGCGGTTTCACTCTTTTGGCGGACAGCTTTGTGGAGCAGCTTTGACATCTCAGGGTTGTTACCATGATATTCGCCTTACAATTAAAAAAGTGGAAAGTTTGTAGTACAGCATTGCAGATAATACCCAATATAAGTTTTCCAAAGAAATTTCATCCTGTCAAAAAGATATACCTCCTGGTCTATATTGTATGAACCCGTAATTTTCAAGTCTTTTGGCTGTGTCTTCAGAGAAAGACTTAACCCAAAATGACAGAGTCTCCCTTGCCAACTGCAAGAATTAGATGTTAACACCAGCAGCGAAACTATATGAACAAGTAAAAATTGCACGTCTGTACAGAATGTCACGTAAATCACCATGCTATCAGTGCACCAAAAGTTTAATCAGAGATCTTGTTTCTATTTGATTTGTCTACCTAAAGATTCACCGTTGATTTTCACCTCCTACAGTTCATTGTTCAACATTAACCCAATTGAACGTTAACAAGATAGTAACCAGTAGATGCCGAATCTGAGTAAGCAATTCACCAGACAGATTACGAGAGGTTGAAACCATGCTGAAACCTCGTTAAGTCCATTTTAAGATGGTTGTCATTCATTATGTAATAGTTGGCTTTAAATTCTAGTCAGGGAAATTGTTTCTTGAAGTTTCTAGCATGACAACAAACTACCCATTATTAGCCTCAATCTGCAGCAGCAAAAAGAAAGACGATAACTAAAACTCAAAGCCCATGTACTATCTTGGCGACCTAAATAATTACCCAAACCAATTTGTGAGCCGACAAATTTTAGACTGTTATGATTAAACTGATAAGAAACTTGCAGTGATCTTGATGGAAAAAAACAAATTGCAAATGGAACTACTACAGAAACTACTTGGCAATGAAATTGCAACGACTATGTTGAATGAAAACAATTCGAGATATGCAGTAAATGCAATTTGTACTAGGGTTCAATGGATCGTAGTAGAAAACAATTGCAATTGAAATCTACAAAGGAAAAATACAATGAATAGTAGCTTTAGACAGGTTCAGTCTCTCCCAGCATTTGCTATTAAATCTCTTGCCCAAGGTATTCATTGTGAATTGGTTGGGGGGTTGTGGGGGGGGGGGGGTAAGAGAATGAGCGGAGTTGAATGGTGGATATTAGATATGATTAATTTGACCAAATTCAAATTTGAAATAAAATGAGAGAATGAAAATGGTATCATGGACTATGTTTTCCCAGTGGATGCTTGAATATCCATCTTCTCCTTTCCGCTGATTGTCCACTTTTGCCCTCAGGGTCCTATAATAGTTCAAATTAACTAATGCAATTTAAATATTTTCACCATTTTCTCAACTCTTAACCACTAAACTTTCAATTTATCCCACAACCAAGAAAAAAAAAACTACCCAGTAAACTTTCAAAGCCACAGACCGCCAGATAAGCAATTCAAAAGTTTCGAGAAGTACAAGAATGGACAAAAAAGAGTTCCTTGAAATTGAAATTTAAGCTCTCTACTCTTCAATAATTTAAGAGGGGCACAAAGAATATCAATGACTAAGGGATTCTGTTATACTGTAATGATATGTCATGTTCAGGAGAGTTCCATCTTTTAAGAAAAATCACAATATTTATTTCAGCCATCATATTTCAAACTAAGATTATTAAGAACTAAAAACTATTGTTTATAAGTCCTAAAGAATGAAGCCACTGCAACAAGACCACAGTATGCTTCATCACTACTTTCAGCATTACCTCATCCAAGGTCAAACCACCAATGCTTGACATGCTACCGCAAAATGCAATATCAATGATCTCTTTGCCCAGTCCATAAACTTCAAATATCTGTGCACCACAATAACTAAAGCAAAGTACTTTCAGCAATACTTATATTATGGAAAAAGAAGATAAGAATGATATAGGCCAGAACTGCAGGAAAATAAGAAACTACCTTGACAGCAATGAGATGCCCATTTTGGAGAGAACTTTTAGAAGGCCAGATTTTACTGCCTGAAACAGAATTTGGACCAGTTATTTCCCATTCAGCACAGTCAACCAAAAGTTTCCTCCAGCATACCAAAAACAACTAGGATTAAACCACTTAGATAAAATGAATAACACAAGGATGAGGTGGCACAATTAATTACATTGATTTAAAAGTGACGAGATAGGTAAGAAATCAGGATCTTACCAAGTGTACATTTTGTCATCTAATTTGTCAATATGGCATTACTCAAAGAACTAATGCAAAAAGCTTTCAGAGATCCAATGAAAAATAAACAAGTACTCCCTTTGTCCCATAAAGATAGACCTATAGTCATTTTCACGAGGATTGAAAAAAGCTCAATAAATGTTGGAAAAGTAAATTTTAGAATCATTTTCCCAAGTACTCCCTTTAATTTACTAATTATTTCCCTTTAATAGTTTCATGCCGTCGATAACAATGCATACTAAATGGGGGCATACATGAGAATTAATATTTCAATTACAATTTAAATGGTATGTAGTCTATCTTTATGGGATGGATGAAAATGTAATACAAGTATATCTTTGTCAGACGGACGGAGTAACATTTTTTAGAATTCAAGAATCTGAAAGCAAATAATTAGCATAATGGCTTCGAACACATGGGAAAGTCAAAGAATTTACATAGCAAAAACTAGAATTAACATTTTTCTATTATGCATACTTGTTAAATTGAGATGCAGATCATAGAGAACATATTATAATCTAATTCGTTAGAAATTTTATCAACTTTCATAGTGTAATCATGTACTCCTCTAAACGGTAATCCCAAGCTTATTTTTCTCTACATTGCATTTATACTTTGCTACATATATGAACATTCACACTTTGTGCATGTTCTACTATTTATTTGGAATGTAACAAGATAATTACTCTCAAGCCCACAAGCTTGCGAACAAGAAATGCATGACAGTGCGTGCAAAGGCATAAAAATTTACATCATATGAATAAATAGGGTAAAGATAAAAAATAGAGCAAGAGAGAAGAAACATTCAAGAAATGCGCTAGCATACAGAACAGCCATCATACTAAGTTGGATCACTAAATCTTCATAACATGTTTAAGTAAAACTTAGTATCATGAACTTCCAGCCCCTGCACCACTTATCAAGCCTCTGAAATTTGAGTATCATACAGGCAATGTCCACATCTCAATAAATACTAAAAACAGATCCACAAACATACAAAGACAGCAAGATATGTATAAGTTAGTAGATCTTGAGCACATCTTCAGTTTGCTGGAACCAACAAATATCATAGAGCAAGAACCTGTAATAGCTGTTCGTAAAAGATGATGATTAAGTTACAACCAACAAGAGGTAACAAAATCCAAGCACCTAGAAACAAGATATGAATAATACAAACATGGATAAAGAAACAAGTAAGGAAAATCTGAAGTACGTGTAAACACCATAGCCATAGACCTTGCAAAAGTTCTTCTGAGCCTGTTCAATTGTAACAGTGGGCATTTTCCCGTTCCGCATCAGATTCATGGTTTTAGTGCTCAAGCGCCATTGTCTGCAAGTCTCAAGCGCCAAGTATGGACATACAGCACTGTAAAGAGGAGTAAGATAATAGCAACTGAAACCACAAAGAGATGCTGAAACCTGAACAAAATACTTAACTAAACTAAGGAAGCAGAGATTTTAGATATCAATAGGTAAAGAATACAGATGAACAATAAGAAAAAGGATTAACATGAAGGAACTATATTAGCCATGATAATAAATCAAGAAATACCATATATTGCTTAGGACACAACAACAATTCGATACAGTAAAGGAAAAGAAAATGTTTTCCAATGATTAGCGTTTGAAGCAAACAAATGACTGAAAGAATAGTGGTCAGAGATGATAGAAGTAACCTTGCACCATATCCAATCAAACATGCAAATTGATGTGTACTGAAGCACTGAGCAGTATCAGCAATGATAGAAGCTGACATTCGCAGCCCATTCTGAATTAGATGCTGGTGAACAGCACCTACAGCAAGAAGCATCGGAATTGCCGGGCGAGTCGCCTCCTGGCAGAAGTAATGATTATAATTATGCACAACCAAGCAATAAAAGTTATAAATGGTGAACGAGAGTAGAAAAAGAGTAAAGAAGAATTGCCCCGGCTGTTGCTCACATCTTTGATAATATAATAATAAAGCTTATCACTTCAGAACAATTACAAAGAAATTTTAGAAAAGCAGAGAAGAACTTGCTTCTGGCTTGTACTACTATGAAAAGTGGCCCCTCCCCCCATTGCTACAATAATACTTTCCTCTCCATGCTATTCCCCACAAGAAAGGAGCTCAGTTTTAATACTAGTTGCCTGAACCATGTCTCTATAATTTTTTTTCAAGATACCATGACAATAATAACACACTGTGTCATTTCATTCACTATTTTGCAGCAAACGGATGTAAACAAACTAAGAGTCATGCTTCCCTGAAAATGAGACCCATTCGTGAAGAGCACGGAAAATCTTAGTTTCTTATGTGATTCATTGAGAAATGCCAGCGCGATTCAGAAGATAGGCCATTAAGGCATATAGCACGTGAAAGTGCGCTTACCAGCTCATCAGACCTGTCAGAGAGCACAAGCAGCTGGGAACCACTTCTAACAGCTTCATCAGCAGCTTCACAGAGCTTGTAGAGTTGTTTTTTCAGTGAACCATCAATCCCTTTCCTTATGTCGAAAAATGTTCCTAATACTTGAGTTTTCAAGGATGGATCTTTCAATAAAGAATCGAGCTCCCGTTCATTTAGCACAGGACTCGACAAAATTACCTGGTCGAGAACTTCAGCTCAGTAAACACAAGCAACAGGAAGAAAGAAGTGTATACCATTCATATTACATTGAGCTTATTATGAAAGGAAACAAGAAACTAGAAAACCATCATCTTTGATTCAGAAGAATACAAGGAAGAGCAGAAAACCTGAGAGGCATTATGGGGACCAATTTCTAGTATGTTTCCTCTCTTTCCAAGGTTCATTTCAAGAGACATGACCAATCCTTCTCTGAGAGGATCTATAGCTGGATTTGTAACCTGACTCATGCAACAATAAAATCATTCTATGAAATGATCTCTAAAGGAATATGAAAGGAAGGACTTGCAAGAATGTAGTTCAAAGGTTAATCAGGTAAATTAATGAAAATAATTAATTACAAGAGGAACAATAGTAAAGCTACAAAAAGACCCAGTGTAACAAGTTAGTGAAATTTCCAGAATCCCATGCTTCACATGAAGGTGTTTGATTCTCATTTTCATTTATACATTATAATTTCACCCACTACCAATTTGAATACTCAAACTACAACCACTCATTTCAAACACTAATCCCCACCACACATTTCACCTCATTATAATTTTCTCATCATAACTCACCACCATAATGAGAATTAAACGGCCATGAACAAAGATTGGATATTGCATAAAAACCTCTGATACTGCAAAATATTCAGAAAGATAAGTTGTTGCTTGGTACCATTATACATGGTTTCCATGAAAAATTTGATACCTGAGCAAATCGTTGCTTGAAATAATCATATAACATGTGTGGTTTTTGAGACAACACTGCTAATGGAGTATCATCCCCCATGCAAAAAGTAGGCTCCTTTCCTTGAGCAGCCATAGTTTCAATGACCATTTGGACATCCTCACTGGAATAGCCAAATGCCCTGTTGTCATCAAATAAACAACTATCATGACAAGCCATAGTAATTAATGCTTGGTAGGGTCTAGCACAAGAAACTTCTCATCCGTAGCCGAAAAACGCTGAAGACTTGTTTTAATTGGTCTTCCTGCAACATGTTTCTAACTTTAATAAGTGTAGATTATCGATTAAAAATAACATTTTCTGACTCATTTGTTCAAATCAATGATGACAGGCAAGAAGTGTGGATGGAAGACAAAAGTAAATATTCGTATGTTCAGCCATGCAAGTCACAATTATGACTGAACAAGAGTGCTAGGATTCCATGGTATCTCAATTTGAAAGGACAAAAAATACAACACATAAAAAACAAAATTTTCTAGCCACTTACTGTTGACGTCTTAATATTACTTCATTGTCCATTACAGTCGCTGAAAGAAAGTTTGCAGGCTTTATAGGACAGAGATTTCCAGTAACCCAATTTCCGTAAGGATTTGACAGTGCAACTCGCTTCTTAACCTCTGTATTCTCATACACCTGCATATTATAATCAACAATTTTAAACAAATGATGCATCATAATTCATAAACTATATAATTCACCATTTAAATCTATAAGGGTAACGATCATATGTTCAAAACATTGCACCTCATTGAAGCCTAGACATACATTATCAATATGTAATTCTCATAACCATGTGACGCTGTCTAAACTTCCTACACGACGCTCTTCCGATCTGGCAGAATAAATATTTTAAATAACATTTCTCAAGATGTGGCATCCAACAAAAAAATACATAAATACATCTTAAAAGTCGATTCCAAAGACAATAGTGTTCCTCCGTTTGGGATCATTAACAGAGTCACAAACAGCAACAATATAATCCCAACTACATTGAAGTTAAAAATCAGGTTTTGCACAAACCTGTCCGTTCGGTAGATCAACAGTTATCATCATTCCAGGACCTAACCGTCCTTTCATTATGACTTTTGAATCATCCGTTGGCAAGACACCAACCTAGAAGAACAGAACAGTCTATAATCAGGTTATATAGCATTGTAAACACAAATATGATGCAAAACTAGTAACAAGTAGCATGCAGTATTCCACCACTAAGCAGTTAGAGAAAGATAGCTTAACAAATTTCTCAGCCCAATCACTAGGTAAACTTTATAAGGTATTACAAATATTTTATCAACTATGAACTAGGACTATTTGTTGAACCGTATGGAACAAGTTTTATAAACAAGGCGGTTCGAAAAAGATAACACATTTTGAGTCCCGTCACTTGGCACTTTTCAAATATTATAAAATTTTGTTAACTTATATGGAACAGCAGGTTTCATGAACAAAATTCAATCTCCCCCACTTTCATATGTCCTGGCAAGTGGCATAATGTTCTATATCACAAAAGGTCATCCTTGATCACACCATAGGATGTAAACGAGTTTGTGTGCCGAAGTGTCTTCCTAACACAGAACAAAAAAGAAGTATAAAAGGGAAGAGAGGGAGGAAATGTAAAAGAGGGAGATACAAGTGTAGGAGGACGAGATGACCAAAAGGAAGGAAGAATCAGATGCAAAGAAGCAGAAATTAGGAGAGTAATCAATTTATTCATTACTGTTATTCATTACTTGAAGTCCCAGTATTCTCGTACATCAAGGCTGCTTTACATAGGGCTTCAAATAATCTAATTAAAGTGAGAAAATAATGTGCAATGCTAGAATATCCTTAAAATTGTACCCTGTACATTATATGTAAGACTCCCATCATCTCTCATCAATATAGAGAACTCTACTCTAGCAGGATAGCCTTTGTTCCTCAAGAGGGTAACCTTATGTCTTGACCAAGTACCACTATTATATTCTTGATAACAAGATATGGTTTGACTGATACCAAGTGCTCAAGCAATATCCAACCTACAGTAAATCCTTCGTAGTACCATACTTTGCAACTCATCCTCAAAATTATAACCTTAGTTCATAAAATTAGCACAAGAGTCTAGAACACTAAAATGACATGCACAACGACTGCAACACCGACCGCTTGAGTGTGCCCAGGTAAGTTTAGGATACATAAAAACATTAAGTAATATTCAAGTGCAATGACTGGTCAAACAAAGTAATTTTAATTGTTTTGATATATGATCTTCTCCTCCACGTGTACCAAAGGCTAGGGAAATAATACTCTTCAAACTTATACCTCCCATATGCATTAGCAATATAGAAATGATCTCCTCCCCGGCGGAGAGGAGATATAATGCCTCCAAGCTGACGTGACGCCGCCACATCAACTCTGGTGCTTACGTTGCACGCCATATCAATGTTTTCAGACTGAAAATGATGGTGTGGCAGTGCCACACCAGCACCCGAGCTGATGTGACGCCGATGTGGCACTACCTCCATGTGTACAGGGGGCATTATGGACTTGTTCTAGGGAGCTTTATAAAAACTGATATTTGAAATGTTGATTTTTGTGGGAAAATATGTAGTGCGGATGTAAAGGAAAACTTTATTTTTATGGAGAATATATGCTTGAGATTAGATTTAAATTTTTGACAAATTTTTTATTTAAGATAAAGCTCCCAAGAACAAGCTCTATATCTCTTCCCCACAGGGAGAGGAGATCATCTCTCTTAACAATAAGTAGATTTACATTACTTAAAGAATAATGCTATTTATTACCATCGGTTGATGATCACCATCCTATGTAGTGGGGGAGTGGTACTAAATGATAATAAGTCAAATAAAATGTGAGGACATGCAATTAATTTAAATTAACTTATCATTTAATGCTAGTGATGCATGGTAATGATCACCAATGGTAATAAATAGCATTACTCTATTTAAAATGATTTTGCATTTTTTAACAGCACGAAGTCTAAGACTACAAAAGGTCAAAATTGCAACTGGAGTTATGGTAATGAGAGTCATCAACTAGGAGGAGTTATGGCAATGAGTGTCATCAACTATAGTCTATATATGAAGGGCAATGACAGTGAGTATAAAATCTAGTAGCAGTAGTCAAAATGCTGATTGATAGTGATTCTTTCGGGCAGTCAAAGCTAAGACATCTAAGTGAACTTTTACCCCCCATAGGAGCCTACCTAAGCACTTCTTGATGGACCACTGAGTTAAGTGCCTTCTCAAGAGAGAGGAGTAGTAGCCAAAACATAAATACTAGCTTGATCCAAACTGTGATCAAGCCGTCAAGGAATGTATAAACCCAATCCTGATAAGGCACACTACTAGAATGGTGGACATTAAGAATTAAAGGAAAAACTTAATTTGATACTCTGAGAACATGATAATCTCTCAGAATTATTTTATCTCATTCCATGAAATGGCAAGGCGTCAAGCATGACTAATTTCCAGAATTTAGTGGCTGTTCCTAATAGCACCACAGACTACCATGGACAAAGCAACAAGAGACTCAAGTTAGGAAAGTTAAAAAACTTCTACAAATTTTTCAGCAACACATGCCAGGAAATGCTTCAGGTTGAGAATGGCATACTAGTGTTTTATAGTATTTTACTTAAAATAAAACCTTATACGTATGGTCTTATATCCTTACAGTGTGATTAATGAATAAACTGGTTTCCTGTTGTAGTTTCTGTTTCTCTCTATTTAGATAATCCTTCTTCCCTTCTATCTCTCTCTTCTTTTTCTCCATCTCTTCGCTTCCTATTTTGTAATATACAACACTTGCTACACCAAACAATCCAACAAAAAATACATCAAACATAATCCAGTGTCATTCATCCCATAAACCATCAGAAACTAACTTCCTAACCTACTCACATCCCAGCTCTGGGTTTTCTCTGCCATCCTATGCAGCCACATTGAAGAAATATCTGGCCACAATTGTATTCATTTATTTCTTTCATTTTATTTGCATTTACAGTTCAAGTGCAGTTTAAAAAAATAGTAATTTTTGTTCGTAAGGCCGTTTGGGTGTAATCCCAAGAACAAAACCATAAGGGCTTGGCCCAATGCGGACACTATCATGTCAAGCTAAAGCGTTCAATATCATGTCAAAGTGGAGCTGGTCATTACACATCAGTTCCATAGAAAGTTCATTGTAATAAGACTG
This sequence comes from Nyctanthes arbor-tristis, assembly GCA_963692815.1. Lineage (NCBI taxonomy): Eukaryota > Viridiplantae > Streptophyta > Magnoliopsida > Lamiales > Oleaceae > Nyctanthes > Nyctanthes arbor-tristis. Next base: position 37,589 of record CAVNYN010223219.1, on the reverse strand, counting down.
CCCGTTAAACTGCCCACTTCCAACTTTTAATATGCACTTGAGTCTGCCAATTATTAAGGCATACAGCTTGAAGACCAACTTGAACTCTCTATCGTCCTTGTGATCCATTTGCAAAACATGTGCAACAGACAACCCATGTGGATTTCAATTTCAAGTCATAACGTAGCCATAATCACCGACACCTTTGGCTACCAAATTGAACTAACTTCTTTTTCTCAGAAGCTATTCTCCACAAAAATAGTTCCTAAACAAAGGATTTTATTGAACCACTCCTTTCACGCTTCACCCTTTCCTCAAAAACCCTCCCCTCTTAAGTAACACAAGACATCATCTCTAAGGGTGTGTATGGAATTGATTTTGCAAGAATCAATTATTCTCCATTTTTGTGCCAATTCATTCTCAACCACACATTCTTTGAATAAAAACAATTTTTTACAAAACCACACACTATTTTTTAAACAAACATTCCCCAAAAAAATTCACTTTTCACAAAATCAGTTCTCAAAAAATCTATTTCATACACAGCCTAGAAGTATAAATCTCAAGTTGGGCTCACGAATAGCCCCTTAGAATGAAAACCTAAGTTACCCAGTCTTCCGCCAGCAGGTTAATGCTAAAAGCTTAGCTCAATTCACTTGTATGAGTATAAAGGCCCAGGTCAAGATTTGTTTTACACACATAACAAAACAAACCAGGCTTGTCCAGCTAATATTTAGACAAACTGAGATTTAGAATTTATCTTTATATATCCATTAACTAATTAATGTGTGCCGGTGTGTGTGTTACTCTCTAAGTTTAAGAAAGTAAAAGTAAGACGCAACGAGTTTTGATTTGACTTGAGTTGCAGCTCAAACTTAAGCCCAGCTACAGTTTGACTTCAAGTTCCAATGGAGCTGGGGATGTGCTCAAGCCAGCTAGTTCATACCGACCGCTAGGCATGAGCTGGCAGATTGAGATGTTGGCTAAGATTTTCTCTTAACAGCCTAAACTTATAACAGAAGGCTGTGCTCTATCTGAAAATCTCCAGCATCATAAAATCCCATTGCCAACATTTGTCATGTTAAGGGTTTTCCAGGCTTCTGCACTGTAAAAGGAGTATTCTAGCCCTAGAAGTTTTACAATCTAAGTTCAAGTAATGTAAGGACTTCATCATTGAGGATAGTTGAAACTTTCTACACAAGTTAGTCAGAAACCAAGAAATGGGACTGCAATAGACAGAGAAGAAACACACCTCAGATGCAACATAGACTACATTGTCTACTGTACGCCAATATCTTGCAGGGCGAAGTCCGTTACGGTCAAGACAAGCTCCAACTGTTTTCCCATCACTGTGACAAATGATGAAAACAAGAAAGAATGACAAAGATGTTACAAAGACAGAAATCAGGTTATTATGTTATGTGCTTAAACATTTCTACAAGTCCCGGAAAATGGTACCAAACAATATTTGGTCATATAATGATAATGCCTAGCCTCACGCGCCGAACTCTTTACGTGACTTTCTGTTTTTCGGAACTATAATAGAATTCATTGAACAAATGATTAACACCACATGTTGAAGTCTCAAAACGGATCTTGAAAAAAGAATATTATGAGTATCCAAAATTACTCGAAACCATTTAACATAGTGATTAGACATAGAATATAATAAATCCAAGAAATGACACCTCACATCAGGTACGAAAGTCAACAATCAAGGTTATAACTTGACAACATTAGGTACCTAAAGAGCGGAGCAGCAAACAGCTAACAGAGTTTCATTGAGAATCTTAGGCTGACAACCTACATGTCTTTTGAGTACTATCCATGGTTTAAATTACAAAAACTCAACTAAGGCCCACTTCAGAGTGAGGCAAACAGAAAAATATGTCAAAACAGCATTTTCAGACTATGCTGCAGTTAAGCAAATGCAAACTTTGCTTTAGGCATTAATCCACGGAACATTTAAATTATTATTAACTTATTCCGGAAATAGCCCACTGCCTTACATTTACCAAATTATATTTCCCACAAATCCACTTCGGAAATAGTACATCTCCACCACCAAACAAAATAATAGGCTCTTTTTATTACTTTATGATTTGTTATTATTTGTTTCCACATTTTCAATTATATATTTAGGAGTTTGAAAGCTAATCATATATATATATATATATATTTTTTTTTTTTTTTATTTATGTATATTGGCATGTATTTTGCATCAACACTTTTTTTCTCAGGCTTAAGCCTCATCTCATTTGAGGGGGGGGAAAAGATATGCATCGTACCCAATTACATCTTTTAATCGTTGATCATTAATATATGATTTCCTTCCATGTCTCTCCCATCTTAGAAGTTCCATTCTTCTGATACTTACCGACTTTTCTTTTTTTGATAAACTGATAGTTACCAACTTCATATGTCCTGACTATGTCGTGACAATCACTGAACTCAATCTGCCTAGGATATAGAATGCTTGACCACAAAATAAGAGAGAATAGTAATCATATGACTATCCAACAAACTAATCAGATACATGGCTCTCACAAGATCCACCGCGTGTTATATAAGTAATCAATGATGTAAAAATGCCAGCAATACTTGCTATTATTTGTCGATGTTAAGTAAATAGTAACAGTAGTTAAAAATGACAATTATTTAATAATGCATCATGAACTAGTTTTCTAGACTTCATCATTAATGAATATTGCAGAATATAGCAAAATGGAAGATGCAGCCAGATCCAACAGCAGTTTAATCTGCCATATCTCCCTTGTCCCTCAATGCGAAATCATTTAGTGATTCAATTTGTAGATGTCTGGTGCAATTTTAGTAAATAGCATATTGCTTGCAATTAGAATTTGTTATCCATCAGTGCATTGAAACTGAAGAAGCTGACGGACGGCTTAAATGTAAATCATCTATGTCATATTTGACGCTAGAATACCAGCTTGTCATTTTTATCATCAAACGTTATATCTTAAGATAGAAAACTTATTAAATCATCTACCAGGCTAGATAAAACTCTTTCCAGAACAAAATATTAATGAAATTGAGAAAGTAATAAACATCTTCATGTAAACAGCAAATTAGTTTAAATAATAAACATCTTCATGTAAACAGAAAATTAGTTTATCTCCTTTGGCATGCTATGGAATCTAATGGATTCAGACGACAATCAATTTATGAAAAACTCAAATAAATAAAATGTCACCTGAATAAGATTAAAGCAGGTCCATCCCAAGCCTCCATTTGACCCTTGTAGTAATCATAAAAATCAACAATCTGCCAAGAAAGAATAAGGCAACTGCGTATGTGTAATGAAGTTGAATAAGTTTACAAAAAACCCTACATGAATCCACAAATTAATTTATTAGTTCAAGGAGATCCAGAATTGAAGTCAGGTAAAACAATAGAGTATTTCAGGCAATCTATAAGAAGATATTCAGAGTTTACAACGCCTGCGGCTAATCTTGAAAAGAAACCATTAATATACTATTTGGTTAGGATTATATTCTAGAATATATTATGATTAGATTTAGTTTACCATTGAATTCTTAATAAAGCCGGTAAGAATTTTAGTGAAAATATGAGGAAGAAAAAAGTTACTTCTCAGAAAAACTTTAACATGCTTCGCCAAAAAAGTTACATGCAAGTGCAAGCACTTCCAAACATTTACTCATTAAATTAAGCATTATAGATGACCTTTGATGGAAAAATATACAAAGACACCAAAGAAATATAATACCTCAGGGTATTTGATCATCAATGTTGGGTGATTTTTGTACGCCTCTGGGACAAGAATCATCAGAGCTTCCTCTGGAGTACGGCCACTTCTAATCAGCAGCTGCAACAAACATACAGTAGAGAACTAATTAGCCTCTCAAAAAGAAATACAATAGCCGAAGAAATAAATGAAAAGTTCATGCAAAAATAATTCATATAAATGCTATAGCTAAAGAGATGGCATGTATTCCACCAGATTCACTTTGACTTTCTAGGCTGGGTCGACTTCTCCTATAAAAGGCATTTGTACTCGGGGATCAAAGTTTATTTCTACAAGAAACCAGGAATTAAGTACAATATAAAATAGTTGGCCATACTTCAGCAGCAGTATCTAGATTTGCAGAGTCGGATGCTTTAGGGTTTCCAAAAGGACGGATTTCACTTTCACGACCATGCCAAACAGAAGACTTCATTGATGCCTCCCGAGATTGCATCCAGTTCAAGTTACCCTACATAAAGACTTTATTCAATCAGTGAACTGACTGGTAAAATGAAAAATCTGATCATATAGGAATATATTACCTGTATAGTGTTAATCTCTCCATTATGACCAAGGAACCTCATTGGCTGAGCTAGCGCCCACTTAGGAGATCGTATTTGTACTGTATCTTCGGTGGTAAATAGCGAAAGCAGATTTATAAAGATCATCTTGAAGATCAAAATAAAATCTACCAAGAACCTCTGAACGAAGCATTCCCTTGTAAACAATAGTTTGATTGGATAATGAACAAAAATAGAGATCATTTCCCCATTTTTCTGAACTTGCTGCCCTTTCAATCAATTTTCGACAAATGTACAGCTCTCTTTCAATGTCATCAATATTTTCTTCTTTAGAAATTTTTACAAATACCTGCTGTATGTTTGGCAATGTTTCTTTTGCATAACGGCCTACTACAGAAGTATCTACAGGTACAGACCTCCATCCTAGCACTTCAAGGCCCTCTTGTTTAAATATATTCACAATAGCTGCATAAGCAGATAAAGACTAAGGAGACAAATTTCATATTAAATAGTAAAGGAGATAATGAAGGTTTCATGACTTGAATTATAAGGACATTAATTGACTCATGTTCAGAATTTCGGTGGTGTAAAAATTTGTAATAATATTAGAGTTATGACATGCATCCACCATCTGTAGATTCTTTATTAAAAAATATTGGAACACTACACAACTGTTAAAGATTACAGCTATACAGCAAATCCACTCTTAGTACTTGCTCTTTCAAACTCAAAAAGTTTGTGTGATTTTCAACTCCGAAACCAGAACGGTGGGGGAAAATATTAATACAAAAGTAAACAAGAAAAAGGATCTACAAATCCCTTTCCTGATGCTTAGATTGCAGATTTAACAAACTTCAACACTGACCAGATACCAGCATTTAACATGTTTTCTTTTCCCCCCAATAGAAGTTCAAATAAATACAGCTTAGCCAAAGAAGCCACATGCTTTTTGACTGAAACAAGAAATGAAACAAAAGAAGGGAAAGAAAGAAAGTAGTGTAAGAAGCTAGAAGAGTTTTTTCGTTAGATGAACATGTTATTCTATAATAATTAGGGTTTCACATGCCCAATAACCCACTTCATACCATAGCAATCACAAATGTTCATAAATCCTCACTAGAGAAGGGAAAAGAAAATAATAGCATAAGACGCTGTACAGATTTCTTTTCATCAGATGAACATGCTCTTCTATAATAATTAGGGGCACACATGCCTGATATAATGGTTCACATCATGGTAATCACAAAGATTCGTCAATCCTCACTGAAATAAATATCATCTACCAAACTACAAGTCAAATCAAAATATGTTTAAGAAAAAAAGCACAAGAAAGAAAGAAACAAGGTTAAACATAAAAAGGACATGCGAATTTGTCCAGTGATCAGTCCATATTTCTAAGACAAATTTCAACTTCATTCTCTGACTTCCCCGTATTCCTCAGAGTTTGTCCTATCTCTTCAGTGATCATCATATCCTACTTTAAAATATACTCAAAAATCAAGCATGTTAAATCCCTTATATCAATGTGTGTAACTTAGTATTTTATATTTCTATTCATTATAGTATCATAATTTCCTTCTATAGAAGTTTGTACAAAAATTAAGCATGTTAATTCCCTTATATCAATGTGTGTAACTTAGTGTTTTATATTTCTATTCATTATAGTATCATAATTTCCTTCTATAGAAGTTTGTACAAAAATTAAGCATGTTAATTCCCTTATATCAATGTGTTCACATTAGTGTTTTATATTTCTATTCATTATCAAGTAAATGACTGGAATTTAATCTGAAAGTCAACTTACCTGTTCGGGCTTCCTTTTTCAAGTCCTCATCCAATGGAAGAAAGATCATTCCAACACCTGTGTGCAACTGATCAAAAGCACTCATCCCTTGTTCCTTGGCCCACTTGTTAAAAAGCTCCCAAGGAATTGAAGTCATCAAACCAGAGCCATCACCAGAATCATTATCTGCTCCACAACCCCCACGATGCTCCATGCAACCAAGAGCAGTCAGAGCATCCTTGATAATCCCATAGGATGCTTTGTGATCCAAATTAGCAATGAATCCAACTCCACATGCTCCTCTTTCTGAGAGTATGTCCTCTAAGTTTACAGCCTAAAAGTATTAAATCAATTCATGAAGGTAAATAGCAACATAAAAAGGACTTCACATAATAAGCATGATCCATGATGTTTGTTAATTGTACATGGGAATGCAACTGAAAAAATTCCCCTTCAACATTATATAGCCTATGTGACAGAAAAGAATGATGTCCTAGAGTTTTATAATATGTCGTCTTCTGAACCTAAAACTTTTCCTTATGGCATATTAGAGGGGAAAAAATATGGAAATGTTTTATTTTAGTTTAATCAGAATCTTTTTATTTCAGAATTAGAATACTTCTGTCAAGTTTTAAGAAAGTATTTCAGTATTGTTCTATTCTTATCTCTTAACAATATGAAATAATGATCTCAAGTAGAACAAGAAGTTTTACTTGTACACTTTCGAATTCCATGATGATAGTAAATCTCTGTTGATAAGTACTTGATTAACAGTACATCATGTGCATCGCACGTACCGACACTAGTTATTCAAAAAGAGGATATAAAAATTAAATGAAGTTTAATTCATTCAACTAGCATTGAGCAAATATCAAACAAGAAAAATTTTGATCATTTGGCCCTAAACATAGGCATATTATATCAAAGTAAAAGGAAAACTCTTTTATCTTGGAGCTAGTGTACAGAACAAATTTCACATAGTTTGATTTCTTGATAAATTATGCAAAGCAGAGATATCTTTTCATTTCACGTTATCACTAACCATAACAGAGGTATTCTCCCCTACAAGTACAAAATAATCAGATCGTCTTCTTGCAGTCTTATCCTCAAAAGTTCAATCTTTACAAATCATCTCATTAATCATCTCCTTTAATTCCAATCTTAAGGTTAAATTCCACCGCAAAAGCTGTATACTAGTAAAATTCATTCAGAAGAACTTCAAAAAGATTTTAACCACTTGGAAAGTGATAACTTTAGATATTCTCAATTTGAAATGCTTAGCTGGAAATTGATAGCTTATGAAGAGCTTTTAAAATATTTTATGTTAATCTTATTTCCTCTTAATGCCTAAGCTTCTGTAAATTGTTTCTCTCAAACAAGGTGTGTATCTACTTCTCTTCTATGATCTCTCATTTCTCTTCTTCGTTTCTCATATAGCGTATTAAATTTAGGGCCACTGGTCTTGTTCTTTCTAGCTTCTTTTTTCACTAAAAAGTTAGTCCACGTCCGACTTATATCAACCACATATCATCTATAAATAATTAATTTTCACATTTTCCATTATCTCTCTCTACTTTTCCACCACACATTTGAAAGAAAAATCCCCATCCAAGAAAAAGAGCTACAAAAGTAGCTACAAATAATGAGGGCTTAAGGCTTTAATTTGGGCTTTGAGTTTTGGGTTAATCTCAAAAGTAGCATAAAAATAAAATAAAATCCAAAGCATGCCTAGACACACTAAGGCACAAGCTTCAATGCGAATGATCCCACTTCATCGGTTAACATTGTGTGTTGACCCACATTTCTCATGCTTTTGGAGAAAGTCAAGCACCTTTTCTGTGCACCATCACATTCAGACACAATCTTTTAAACACTAGAACAGTACTCTATACATATTATTCAGTTGTTAGAAATTGATTGATGAACTTTCGGAAAATTCATATATATCAAAATTTAGCAGGATATTACTAGAATAGTGCAGATAAATTGGACATAATTGTCCTGAATGCAATTCTAATCTCATCATACTATTAAGAAATTGTAGTTTAAAGATTATGAAGTATTACTTAGACTCTAGTGGCAACTAACACAGATTGTTCCTATTATTCAACCTCTTGCAAGTGCAGATAACAAATAAATGGTAAAATGTGAATTTCAACTTCTGCATGGTAATTGGTGACTAATTTTCAAATACATTTGGCCAAGCAACCTACATTAGTTTTAGCCTACCTGTGATTTTGGTCTACTTACCCCAGATCTACTAGCATTATATGGAACTCGTGAATGAAAGATGCTTTAGGACTACGAGAACATGCCCAACTACCTAGGTAGTCCTTTTATCAACTTATTCTCGATTACTGTTAACTTCAATTGGCATACATCTGATTCTGTTTTATCCATTGTGGCATGTCAGGCAAGATATTAATCCCCAAATCCCCATTTTGATTGTGCTTGCAAACAATTTGACCTTAAACATCCCAACATTCGGTTCCATAAAACATATTCATTGTCTAGTGCTTGATTAGCAAAACTTGATTCAACCTTATAGAGACCTTACCAGGTAAAAGACTAGTAACACTTCTATTCATGCATTCCTTTATAATTTATGCATACATTCTCTTAAATTTTTTTCTTGCAATAATCAACCAAAAACATATAAACACATATCGTTTATGTGAATGATGAGGATCCCTGTTATGTCAACTTTTGCAAAGAACAAAGGAAATGAAGAAAGAACAGGAAAAATGAAGTCTGCCACAAAACACTCCCCATCACAGCCACAATTAAAATACTTGTATTTCCAAGTATTTCCAACTGCCACTTTAACTGCAGGAAATAGTAAAACATTGACAAAACTAACTAATATAAGAAAGCACGTCGAGAGGGGAGAAGTGCAGTTACATGCAGCAATCATTAGAATCAATTCAAGGGAAATATGGAAATCATCCAAAAAGAAAAAAAGAAAAGAATATGTGCGACCAGGGAATACTGATTAGAATAAGGATCATATTCTGGTAACATCAACAGTCTCAAGCTAACATAAATTGAAATGCAAAAACATAAAGGGATTTCGCTCAACAGATCTTGGTTTTAATTCCAGCAACCATTAGAATCAATTCACAAGCATAAAATGGAATTAACCAAAAAAGAAAAGAATATTCCCCAACCAGGGAATAACGATTAGAATAAGGTCCCAATTACTGTAACATCCATGATTATGATCTCAAGCCGACAAACATTCAAATGTAAACACAGTTACACATACAGGGTTTTGAAGTCAACCGACCTTGGGTTTAAGTTCGGAAGACTCATCCGAGACATTGTTAATCCGTTCAGGATCAAGAACAGACTTAATAGAGGATGCCCAATTTTTCCTTGAAGCTGCCAAAGCAAGAAAACTCCTTTGAACGTCAGTATCGTGTACACCAACTCTCCGGCGAGAACTGGAACAAACCCTCTTGGACTTTTTCCCACTACATAATCCAACAAAATCTACAAAACCCAGGTCTTTACTGCTGGTAACGCTATTCCCAGCAAATAATTTCACAGACTGCATCACCTGACCTACTGCTTGTACAGACATCGTTCACCAACCTTTCCGTAGAAACCCAACTATAATAATGTATACAAAATCACAAAAAAAAAAAAACACAAACACTCGAGACAATACAATAGAATCTCTGTATGAAATGGAGCACTGAAGGTAAAGGGTACTGTTTCAGAGAAGAGACTTCTCAATACGTGGGATCGATGATTGGAAAGGGGAAACAAAGTTTTGAAAAAAGAAAAAGAAAACGATTTGTAGCACGCCTCCCTAGTTTCTTGACACCATTTTCTCTGATCGATTGATTACTTGATTCGGTTCGCTTTGGTTTGGTTTGGTTTGGTTTGGTTTGTGCTTTTATGAAAATGATCAAATGATTGAATGCGACTGAAGCCAGTTCCCAATGGCCAGTACAGTGTGTATATGCCCCGCGTGTCTCTTTTGATCACACGTGTCGTCTTGTAATTGCGACTACAATTGAGGACTGCTACTTGTACATTAGTCCCTTCAAAAAATGATATGCTATATTATATCGGGTACGTCACACAATCATGTAGTGCTATAACATATAATATTAGGTCGAGATTATTATTTCCTCTGTTTAAAAATAATGTAATGTCAAATGTCTAGATGCGTAACGCTTGACGTGTCAGATGTGTGTCATATGACACAGTGTGATGTACACATTTAACACACAACATATACAGCCATCTGGAAATCATAAGCCTGCCTATGCCTTCAAGTGAGAAAGAGAGAGTCAAAAGATAGGTTTTTCATCAATTAGTCAAGCAAAGCGATATAATGCCGCTAGATGTCTACTGGTATATCATTATTGTCCATCGTCCCGTAAAAATAGTCACATTCTTATTTTCACATCTATATATATATATATATATATATTAGCAAATTAGTCGTGGTACAATTGTACCACAATTTTTCCACCAAAACTGTTATAAGTAGGGATATTTGGGTCTTTTTGCTTTTGGTTAGTGTACACAATGTGGTAAATATTATATTATCTATTTGGTTTTTTAAAAATTTCCAATTCTTTTCTTTTTTTCTTGGTGTCATTTCAGTTGCATAGGACTCTTATCTAGATCTTTATTTAAAATGTTACCAGCTGTCTTATATGTTTGGGTTTATTGATTTAAATTTGTGATTCACAATTTGTAACATCCCGGAAATTTCTACAAATTAAGGTAAGCAACAAAATTATTGTTTTGAAAGAATTACTTGAATATTATTGTAAGATTGCTTGAAGATTGTTATTGAATTGACGCTAAAGAAAGAATTTTGTTGACAATTGACATAAACTAAAGTGTAGTGACTTAATTGACATAAACCAAAGAGTGTGAACTTAATTGAGAGATAATGCAAGGGAAATGACTTCTTGGGCAATTTCCCGCCAAGTGTGCCGCGCCACATCGCGCCATTTGTCACGATGTAATTGGCGGAACTCAAAAGTTATTAAAACTAGCTAAATCCTAACTATTATATAAGGAAGCTAAGAGTTTCATTTTCTCTTCCAAACAATTTCCCTTTTCTCTCCCGAACCCCAAAATTCGTCCAAAATAGCCATGGGAAGGAGAAAACCAAAAAGAACCAGCTAAAATACCTATTTGTCCTTTGAAAAGAATCACTTACCATATATGGAAGGATTATAGCTTGAAAGATAGCTTTAATTGGGGAATATCAAAGCTTTAAGGATACTTCTTCACGTGGATTATTCGAAGAATATTTGAGGTGGGTAACCTAATACTTTGAATCATTTTCTACATGCATAAAGTTTTGATAAGATGAGTGTGTATTTGATTGATGATTTTAATGAGACAAACATGGATTTGGATGCATTATTATTGAAAGAAAGATTGGTTTATTGCATTTGTATCGCTAGTTAATGCTCTACCCGTTTTGAATTGCTTTGTGATTGTATGGTCTTGGCCATTCTGAATTGTTTCCTACACTATAACATATTCAATGATCCCGGAATAGGGAAGATTAATGTGGTGTTTGCTTTGAATTGGAATCTCGGTAAGGGTCTACCGGGGTTCATTGTGGATTCACTTAATTGAATTGATATAAATCTGGCGCGCACCACGGGTAGTAGTTTAACTAGTGATAGGACCCTTTTGTGCATTGAAAAGCTTTGTACATGAAATGGTTTTTTTTGGAAATAAGTTTTATAAATGAAAGGTGAATCAAATGATTGTGTTATTCACTGAGTACTTTGTACTCACTACCCATTTATTATAATTTTGTAGATAATTGGAGTTATAACAATTGAAAAGCAGGGCAAGTTGATAGTTGGATCGTGCTCTTGAATGGGAGTAGAGTTGTGCATATGGTGTAAATCTGTCCTTGAAACTATCACGAATTTAATACTTTTACGCACACATCTATAATATATATGTTTTACATCTTATAACATATAAGACAATAGAGAGATATAATCTTTATATTTATTTGAATATTACTTTTCATTGTAAAAGTTTTCTAATGATTTGGCATACCTTGGTAATCAATGAAATATATCTATCAATACAACTTCTTGTGTTCTATATATTTTCTTGAAAAACCTAGCTTTAATGTTTCTTTAAAAGATTGACGATTTGTTAACTTATGAAATTATCTTTGTCTATTAAACTCTGTAAGATAAGATAAATTAGATTGTTTCGCACGTCCCGTCCCCGTTATTTGAATAAAAGCTTCCACTACAGAATTTGTAAATTACCATAAGATATTCGGAAAATATTGTAAAGTTAGCGGGGGCGTGACACAATTCCTTATCTTTACAGGAAGAAATTTCCTTTTTTTTTTTTTTTTGGAATGAGATTCTTTTTTATTTAAGATTAAGGTGTTTATAAATTCAATTCATATATTCTGAACCTCTTTAATTGATAACATTTTTTTTAGCGTTAGGCTTTAAAGTAAAAAGCACACAATAGTGTTTTATTAGAAAAAAAAGTATATACATTCCTTAATATAAGACATTCTTGATATATAAATAATGGATAATTAAAAAGCACTATTATAAATTCACAAGTCTTCGAACAATTATGGATTTATGTATTTTGATTTGATCGATATCTTTTGGACCACTTCAAGTCAAGCATTTAAATTGGTACTTTAAATCTATATTAATTATTAGTTCTCTTTTCATTTTATAGTTAATTTTTTTAGGGGAAGTAATTAATACTTTATTTTAGATTTTGTTACTTATTTGTCAACGAAGCATTCAGATATGAATTTTAATTAGTACTAAATTATAGTAAAAGAATTAAATTCTTGATTGAGTACGAATAGGGTACATGACATGCTACATAAAAATATTATAAAAGTTCCCTATAGTGCTTCTGTTGAGTGGTTTAATTGAATTGTTGACTCTCCATGAAACTTGGGAGATATTAGGAACTTCTCTTTTCTGCTAGAATGGCAAAATTGGATTATTTCTCCAACTCAGTTTTGAATTTGGCGGTGGAACGATGGGTAGTTAGATAGTGTAAGGTGGTGAAAAAAATTATTTTATTTTTGATTTTTAATTATTTTTAAATTTTATTTGTTATTACAACTTAGAGAGTAAGATATAAATATCATTCTTAATTTTTTTTTTTTTGGGTGTGGAGGTATAAAGATAATTCGAATGAGATTAAGTGATTTTTTAGAAAATGGTACATTGAAACCTCATGTGGGAATTTATGAACTATTGGTTCTATGACATTGAAAAAAAAAAGAATATAGGAGACTCAATTGCTACAAAGTGTAAAGTTGCATATTATAGGCGAATTTCACTTTATCATATACATTTTTTTTTTGCAATTATATGCATTTTTTTATCATACGTATGTTGTTAATATTTTTAGACAATTCTTTTAATATACAAAGTGTTGGGCCGACTTGAACAGTTTGACATATCATCATAAAAAAATTCATTTATAAAATATACGTCCCAATAAAAAATTTTGACATAAATAGTTTGACATATCATGATTACTGAGTTGAGTTAATGTATTAAATATTTATAATAATTTTATTATTACACAATATTAGATGATCTTCCCGTACAACGCACGAGTGAAAATCTAGTATATTAAGAAAGTGTAAATAATATTCTTGAGAATGTGGAATTTAAAAGTATTTTTCCTAATATACCCATTTATTAGGAAAATTAGTTTTACACTTTAATAATTATTATTTGTTGATAAAAATATATATTAAATAGAGTTACATAAGATTATATAAGAAAACTAATATTACTTTCGTCCTAAAAAGATAGTCTAGTTTTCCTTTTTCGTCCTTCCAAAAATATATTGGTCTAGTTTCCCTTTCTTTTAAAGTATTTGAAATATTAGTTCTCTTATATGCTCATATTTAATATGCATAATTATTAAAAAAATAGAATATTAAAGTGGAATAATTAATAATGAAAGGGTATAATAAGAAAATAATTTTAACATTTACCTTTCCGATACTATTAAATGAACTTTTCTTGATCAACGTAAACAAAAAGAATAAGACTATCTTTTGGGGACAGAGATAGTATCTTGTTCTCCACAACTTCTCAATCAAATTTTCAACAAATCAAATTAATATCAACCACACATTTCCCATTTTCATATTTCCTCATAACTTCTCTCCACTTCTTCACTACAAATTTCAAAAAAATAAAAAATAAAAAAAATAAATCACTTTTTAATCATAAAGCTAAAAAAAATAGCCACCGAGAAGGAACCCTAAGAAATTAACTAAAAAAGTAGACTATAATTTGAGATGGATAAAAAATAAATAGTGAACTATTTTCACGAGACATAAGGAGTACAAATTGTATTACTCCCCTCTAAATTTGCAGCCCCACAAAAGTTATCATTTCAAAAAAAAGAAGGTAAGGATCATTTAAGTAAATATACATCCCATAAGTTGTCATTTCAAAGAAGTGATAATATATTCAAAAACAAAACCTCCCGAACATGTGTCGATCACTTAGTTCTCTAATACAATATGGTGCATATAGGAGACCGACATGTGTCCAGGACAAAACCTCGTAGGAGTTTTTGAATATTATCATTCAAAGAAGATAGGGTAAGAAACATTTAAATAAATATTAGCGTTGCATACATATTCAAATTGCTTTTCTCAAACTCCTAAGCATCTTTCGTAAGTAATATATAAGAGATAATATGTGCAATTGATCCAATTCAATCCAAATTTTTAGCAACATATTTGTTTGCAAATTTTACCCCCAAGTCCCCAACAGCAGTAGGTATCATTGCGAAGGTTTTCGAAGGTCTTTTTTGGTGCGCCATCACTTCTCTCTTTTTCAAAATTTCAATTTAGTTTTCATTTTCTTTCATTTTTTTCTCAACGGATCTAACTTTATTGAAGGTCTTCACTCTGCAATGTGTTCCTTTTTCCATCAATAAAGCCTCTCACTCGAGGTCGAGGTGCTCAAAGCCTCTCCGACAGGGTGTGTTCCTTCAGCAAGCGAAGATATTAGAGTACCTTATTTTGCAATGGCGGAGCCAGCACACGAAAGAGGGGGGGACCCGGATCGAAAACTCAAAAAAAGTTGTATAAGCTCTACTTTTTCAAAACATTAAACAAACTCAATTACTCAAGTGTATTACAAAGTTTGCAACTACTCAAAATCTAGTACATTAGGCTAAAAAAATAATTGGACCCGACGATTTTTTATTTTAGTAAATTCATCAATAAGAGAATCTATATATCTATTGAGCTAACAAGTTCTATTTTAATAAAAATTGTCAAACTATAAGCAAGAAAGTCATCATCCATCTTGCTACGAATTGCAATCCTCATTTTGTGAATTTCTTACTGGCCTGAAGAAATAATGCAATGTAGTTTTGCCTTTTCTTGCCAGACGGTTGTTGTGTAGTCATAATTTCATTTATACGATCAAAATATTTAATAAAATCCATTAGAAAATTTATTTTGCTTTAGATAATTCACTTACTAATAATGAAAAAAATAATATCGACAACCAACCAACCAACCAACCAACAAGTCAAGTAGCAAAATAATCAACCATATACAAACAAATCTCTATCAATCATCAAAGTATAAATTGCCACTATATTCAATGACTAATTATCAATTCAAAATCAATTCTAAATTACTATAAATATATTTTATTCCTAATTCCCCTTTGCAAAATTATGACTTTCTTCAAACATTACTTATGATTTTGTTCCTATTTTCTTCTTGAATTTTACTTCAGTTCGTTTGTTTTAGTTTGTTGGGCTGGACCCTTTTTATTTTTTTTTAGAAATCTTGGATAGCCAAGGAATCTTGACATTGTGCCCCCGAGCCCAATTTCAAGATTCCTGGGCTGGACATAAGAATTTTTTTTACCTTATTTACATTAAATGGGCCGAAACAGGAGTGGACCAGGGCCCAGTAAAGCCCCCTTGTCTCCTCCAGTCTTCTTTTGCTAGTTTGAGGCCTCACAACCCGTCCTCACCCAAAATTTTTTCCAATTTTTTTTCTTTAAAAAAAAATTAAGTGTCAAGTGCTCGAACCCCTAAATATTGTTTAAATCCCATATATTTTTCCAAAAGGCCCAAATGAAATGTAAAATTCAGAGGGGTGATATTGCTTTCCAAGGTAGACTTTTTGATGGGCTTAGCAAATTATAGATTGATGGTTAATTAAATCATGAATGACTAACTAATTGAGTTAAAATAATCTTGTTCTACAGAGTAAAAATTTAGACCAAAATTTATTTTATCTAGTGCAACCAGAGTCCTTTTCAAAAACTTCATGAAAGTTTTACTAAAAAGCTTTCCATTCATGTGGCAAATATAGATACATGCCATGTGAATTTAATATAGATACATGTTATGTGAATTTGAAATACACATAGTTTGAATTTCAAACACAAGTTACACAATATGGGTGGAAGGTTTCTTAACAAAATTTTACGAAAGTTCTTGAAAATTTTCAAGTACTATAAAGGATTGGTCCCTGATTTTAATTTTCCTGAAATAATCATGTTTGAACCCAAATATGCAGCTCTAACCTAAATTTTTTTCTCCCTTTATTCATTTTCCATAACATTTTAACGAAATAAACTTTAAAAAACTAGATATCTCGATTAAGCAAAGCAATTCACGACTAAAAATGAACTGAATTGCAGAAGGAGATTGAAGTATATGCAAGGAAGTCTTTCCTAGAGAACAGGATGAACATGTGCACTCCAGTTACTAAACAGATGCTTTCTCACCATACGTGCATTATCCTACCAAACGCACACTTGACGGAACATTGTTGGACCGATAAACACACTCCAGATGTCGCTTTCAGAGCCCAACAACAACCGAACCTCTTATGTGGAAAATCCTATGGTTCGACAAATCGGACACGAATTTTTGTGCATGAGCCATTGTTTAATGCATTCTGCATGAAAATCATGCTTGCAATCCAGCGTTCCAAGATCCTCTCCTTCATTATACTCTTCCTGCATGCATGGAATATACATCAAATAAACCAAAGAAACGAATAGAATTTAAAGCCTATTATTGCAATTTTCCTTTCGTTACAAACACAGTGAGAGAAATTCAAAGTAATGCAGATACAGATGTTTCACGAGTAATGATCGAATGCCACTAGTAATATCATGTCGTCAAACGCTGATGTGGTGTCTGGCATACCACATCACAGGGTATGATGCGCCGCATATACCATCAGACGTCTGACATTAGATCATTTTCAGATATTTCACGCAAGAAAGGGTTGCACCTGACATATACAGCAAGGCTCATTCTCTGCTTGATCTTTGCCTACATATTTCCGTTGCTTCATACGGCTTCCGATCTAATGGTTTTTTTACTCAGTCCCATACACACGTTTCCAATGCGTTCTTCCAATGCCAACAACTCCTGATGGATGACAATTTTTATTAAAAAAAAAATGTAAATCTCCTGTCAATAGAAGTATATATAGCCTGAAGATGGTTGAAGGGGTAGCTAGTCGAAGCCCTAGCTTCGCCCTTGTCTGTCAAGCAACCAACCAATGACATTAATTAATGTATAACATCATCACTTATTTCTCACCTCGTACGACATGTCATCTATGTCTAGGCGCATATCCTGATGTCTATCACGAATATAAGCCATCAACCGGTCGACGATCATGACATCCTGCAGGTACACAACCAGAGGCAGCCGTTAGATTCATATTTCATATCATATTACAGAAAAATATTTATCGTGACGAGAGAAACTAGAAAGCACCTTCACCCACTACTTTTACAGATTAGTAGAAGCGTTGGATGCATAGTTTTTCTTATTTTTTCCCCCTTTTCACATATTTATTTACTCAAAAAGAAACACTACTATATTGGTGTACGTCTTAGGAACACTCATTTTGCTGGAGTTAAATTAGAATACTAGTGCTATAAAATTCTCGTGTGGTTGGCTTTGTAAGGTGATCAAATGTACATAGTATACTCCTAATGATGTACGACTCCTTCCACACAAAATTTTTTAATTATCTAGTTAACTTTATTTTTTTCACAAGAATTAAGAATATTTTCGGAACATTTTTGGAAGAGCAAATTTTGTGATTGGTGAATTGTATCTTTTTTTTTTTTTTGAACGTTGTTCTCGGTGTGGTTTTAATTAAGCCTCCACCTAGGCTCGAACAAGGGCCGGGTTTGGATTCTTCTATTCTTTTATTTTTGCAAAATTAATTTTTACATGTTTTAGAGTGGGGACATGACTAGCCTTAGCTCTTAATTTATATGCATGAATGTAACCTATTACAATATAAGAATAAAAGAGTATTCTTAATTTACTTCTAATTAAATGAGTAATAATTTTTAAATTAATAGTTATAATTTCAACTACTATAATATTAAATAAGGGTACGTTTGGGACTAGCTAGGCTAAGGCCTTGGGACCTAGGTCCCAGGGCTCAATTCACCTGTATTGTGGTTTTGTTCTATGTATTATCAATTAATTTTTATCTATGATAGATTTCTTTGCGCTCTACTTCAGTAGGATTTATATATAAGTTCATTAATTTGTACTGGTAAAATAATTGTACTTCAAAAAAAAAAAATAATAAGGGTACATTTGTAAAGGTAATACAAAACAAACTTTTTAATGTATAGTACAAATAAAAAAGGAAAAATAGACTATACAAATGTGATAGAGGGGGTATAAGTGTCACACAATTCAGGCACTTTCATTTTTAGTGCCCATAATACACTAAGGTATGGTTTGATAGCAAGCATGGAAAAAGCATGAAAATAAAATGAATTCTAAGCAATTGAATTCCTTAGAATTAATTTTCTTGAGGTATTTGACTGACTTAATTTTTCACCTATAAATTGCAATTATTTTCCATCTTTTAATGTTTGATAGCTATTATTTTCCATGGAAACAATCTTTTTTTTTTTTTTTTATATGTGGGGTTCATAGGGTAAGAAGCTTCATCAAATTCTTGATTCTCATATACATATTAAGTTTATACCAATTTTTCCCCTTAAAATTTTCATACACAACAGAGTAGAAATTACTACGATAAAAATCACAAATAAACTAGAATACAACTCCGAAGTACATGAATACAAGCACATAAATTCTCATGTGCCAAACCTCTTACACAGCAAGGATACACATGCTTTGTATTTTGGTAAGAATTTAATCTTACAAAAGAAGGATTTGAATTCAATTTTGATACATGGAGGATAAATGAGTAGACAAACCTTGATCAAAGTTAAAGAATTGTTGTTGAACCAAGGGAGAAGAATTCTTGAATGAAATTGACTACAAATGAACCCGTTTATCACATGCCTTTTTTTCCCCTTTGCAAACCCTTTATCGCATTTGTAATGCAATTCTATGTTTTTAAAATTAAAAAATAGTCCAATATTAGGAAATATATGGAATTTCAGTTCCTTGGGAAAAAAAAACTACCCTCCCAAGGAAAATATTTTCCTTGTTTTTAAGGAAAATATAATCACTTAACCTAAAGTGGAAAAATGTTTTCCAGGAAAAAAACCAGTCAAACACTGCTAAAGTCATGATTTAGGTAGAAAATAGACATTTTCCAGGGAAAATTCTCGCAGTCAAGCACACCCTAAATGGACGGCCTATATTGTTCTTCTAGTAAATTGAAAGAAGTCTAATATATAAAGTCAATTTCTTTATTGTAAGAAGTTTAATTTGTTACTCCTTCCATCCCAAAAAGATACTCTCATATTCCTTATTTATCCGTCTCAAATTATATTTTCTCTTCCTTATTTAATTTTTTCAGATTTTTAAAATACCCTTATTTATTATGCATAATAATTAACAATAAAGATGAGTGGTGTGTGTTGAGTTGTCAAAAAAAAAAAAAAAAAAAAAAAACCAAATGTGGTAAGAGTGGGGTGTTGGGGTCTGATGATGCGGGGTCGTGGGTCATGGTGCTGCGGGTTCGTGGTGGTTCGGACTAGATCTTCATATCCCACATCGCTGCTTGTTGTGTGTGTGCTGCAACTTATATACTGATTCCACGTACTATAAAATTATCATGTTTTGTGGTGTGATGTGTTGGTTACAGTTGGAGTGTGTGTGTGTGTTGAGTTTTCAAAACAAAAAATTAACAATAACGAAAATCTAAAGTGAAATATTAAAAAAACAAAAGAGTATATTAGGAAATATATTCTTAAATTGTACATATTCAACAACATTAATTAAGTGGCTCTTTGAATCTCTTTATTCAAATTGAATTATAATGAGAAATTATAATGAGGTAAAATGAGTAGTGTATGTTTAATAAAAATTTGAAATTTGTGAATATAAATGAGCAGTTGTCAAATCAGTAGTCAAATCAGTAATAGATGAGATTATATTCTGTTCTTATAAAGAGAATCAAACACATCTTAAGTTTTCTTAATTTATATGAAAAATGGAAGGGGGATATCTTTGTAGGACGGAGGGAATATTATTTTATTAATTTATCCCCATTTAGTATTTGATTATAACTCTTAATTTTAAATTCTACTAATTAAATAAAATTAAATTTGGAATACGGATTACAAAATATATATTCTATATACAATTCTTAATCTATATGAAAAAGCAAAGTGAATTATATAATCGAGAGGGCGAGAGTATTTCAGATGTTAAAACTTTTTTGTTTAGCTTCGAAAAGCTTAAGGAGCATTGTCAAATTATTATTGGCCAAGCACTTCAGACAATAATAAGCAATGGAGGAGGGATCTGTATTTTTTACGGTTATTGTTATCGAGTAACTTTTTCCTTAAATCTTTTTTTGTTTTGCTTATTATTTGACTTTTCAAATTATAATGGACTTTTCCAGAAAAACACTTTTAGTTATAATTGGCCGACTTATAATTGCAGTGCCAAATACCATTTGCATACTACTAATTGAACAATTTAAAGTTTGGAATTGACACATATTTCATAGGATCAACATATACTACAAATCTCCATCATTTAACTTCTGACATTCTCACTTATTTTAGAAAATTTTGTTTGCTAAAAATATAAAATTGATATCACAAATCAAATTCATGAGAGGTGAAGGCAATCAATTGAGTTTGTAACATCCAAATAGAAAACTTTCCAGTATGCCAAATATCGAAAACTCAATACTCCTAACAAATAAAAATAAGATAAGTGCACATAATTCCCTCAAAAAAAAAAAAAAAAGATAAGTGTATACAAGGAGCTCAATGATATATAAATTGAGCCTCATGCATCCATTTGTCACTTCTCTATCTACTTTAAACACCAAACTTAGTACATCATAAACTTTCTCCCTTCAACCAATCTATTTTAGAGCATTTCTAATGTTAGGTGAAAAACTCATATTTTAATTCTTTTACAGGCAAATAATATATGAGAGAACACATTTGGAGGAGAAAAAAAGCAATAAATTTATTTATGCATACAAGTTCTACTTAAATTTTTACATATATGCATGTTGCCATGTAATAACCTTTGTTTTGAATTTGATGTAATATGTCAGAAAATGAGATCCTGCCAAGTGTTCAGTATGTAAGAAATTATGTAAACTAGTACCTACAAATAGGCTTTTTCGTCGCCGGGCCCCCTTTTTTACCAATTCCTCTCATTTTTTCCTCCCATACATTATTCGAAAATAAATTTTTCTTCCTTTTTTGTTTCTCTAACTTTTTTTCCAACGTTAAAATTGCTTTTGCGAACAAGTTATGTTCATGCTTACATAGGTGTAAAAAGATAGGTATTTCCACTTTTCATATTATGGAGATATCAGAAGGCTCTCTGTCATTCTTTTCGCTTACACAAGACTGAAAGCAACATTAAAGATTCAATTAATTGTAACTCGACACTTGGATTGGATGGGTTGAGTTTTGTCATTTCCGTTGACTTACAGTCAAATACCGGTTTCAAATAATTTCCGTTTGATTGATAGAACAGTAGATGGACAGCCGGTGAATTGATGAAAATGAAGGATAGATCCGGTGGTAATCCGACAGGGGATTTTTTGATTAATATGATTTTTTTGGTCGCACAGAGTTAGGTGACAATGACATGAAAGTAGAATATTTGGGGATTAGGTCGCCTTGTTAGCTACCAGTCAGCCCAAATGAAAAGTTCAATCCACCACATAGCATTTTTATTTTCATTTTAAGATTTAAAAAAAAAAAAAAAAAAGAAAAGGAAAGAAATCATCATATCAAAAATTGGTTCGAACTGTGCTCTAATTGTTAGGATGCTTGCACTCCAGGTAGGATGTCTCGGGTTCGAACCACACATATCCCTCCCCTCCCCCTATATATCCCCATATATAAAAAAAAAAAAAAAATTTAAAATAGTTCAATTATTTTATAAAAAATAAAAAAATTCACATATATACTAAGAATAAGTCCCTCTTCATAACCTCCCGTAAGTTTTGCAACAAAACCTCCTACTTCCTATGGCGTACATGGATGTATGACACATGTATTTAAAATACACGTGATTTACATGAAATATACGTGGCGTACACGGGGTGAGGCTTTTGAAAAATTTCCTTATGGTAACAATAGATGGTGTGAACGGGGGCCTTTTCGTCCCAACAACTGAGTACCCATCAATATGAGATAGTAAATTTGTTTTCCATTTGTTGCTTTAAAAAATGGGGTCATTCGCGGGCACCGTAAAGAACCAATGAATGGTGTTGGAATATTTTCATATACTATATGCCTATTTTCTAGAATGATAAGGAGATGGGGAAAATATGGCGACCCCAAGCCTAATCCCATTTTAGTGCCATACATATGTATGACACGAGATCATTTTTAGCCCCAAACCACCTTACCATGCTAGAAAATTCTACCCAATCACAAATATTTTATACGGTTGGTACACACCATACAAGATTTTAACAATAAGATAGTGAAGGAGCAACAGTTTTATTTTGCCTACACGCATTATGTGTGTGTGTATATGTATCAAATATCTAAGTTATAAGCACTCCACACTTGTAACCTAGATGTGTGCCATGTGTTACACGCATACATAATAACATGCATGTATGGACAAAATAAAATTCTTGAGTGAAGGAGATTGGGATTTTATTTCCCACCCCGCTTAATCAAAGACGGCCACAAAAGCTAAGCAATACATCTCAAATCACATTTATTTATTTTATTTTACTATAGTGTCATTTTCTTTTTTTTCTTTTTTTTTTTTTATGGGGAGTTGGGGGGGAGGGGGGAGAGATTTAGAGGAAATTAAAGAATTTTCCTTTTTTTTTAAATAATGATTTGAATTATTATACCTTTAATTGTTGGCAATGAATTGGAAATCTATCATAGGAATGGCAACGGGGTGGGTTAGCCATACCCCAGACCTGCCCCATGAGTCTTGATGTCACCCCAGACCCTTCCCAAACTCACGAATTCATGGGTGGGGTAGGGTGCCACATTGACCCACGAAAGGACCCATAAAGTTTTTACCTTTCAATCAATGTTATGTAAAACACATTATCACTTTATGAGTGTAAAATGAAATAAGACGTTTATTTAGAATTTTAAGTTCCCAACATAAACTAATATAATAACACGATTCTTTTAATTTAATAGAAAAATCCTTTAAAAAATAATATAATAAAAAAGAAATATAAACTCCAGACTTGTCAAACTTCAATCTTCATTATTCGTTTTCATTAGTTGTGAACTACTCAGAAATATTTGATTCATGTAAAAATAGCAAGAGAAATAGTCACATTTAGAAGTATTAAATGTAAAAATAGATTTTAATACTATAAAAATGAAGTTAATAAAATTACCTCATCTTCAACTTTCTCTTGAGTGATAGTTGAACAACACCCAATGTATGAAGACGCGGGAGACTTTTCTAACAACAACCTCTAGATACTAGGGTTAGTAATTTAATATACAAGTTTTAGAATTTTATATTAATAACTTGCTTCATGTAATACATATATATATATATATATATTTCCAGCAAAATGATATTTATTAAATAAAATGATTAGTTGGAGTGGAGAATTGATGTTTCTTTTCCTTAGACAATCGGGTTCGAACTTAGAATACCTCCATTTCTACACATATCTAGAATTAAATTTATTAAAATTTTAAAAAAAGAAAATTCTTTATGGATCATAAGTCCATAAGCCGGTCCAACTTGACCCAGACCCGCCTTGAACTCACGGGGAAAAATTAGGGAAATCAAGTCTTTGCCAATGTTTCCTTCAAAAATCAGAAGTGCAAGAGCAGTTTTTGAAAAATCAGGTCTTCTACCCCCACCAACCACGTTCCACCCCAGCGTATTCTCTCTCCCACGAAGCGAAATTTCTCTCTCTCTCTCTCTCTCTCTCTCTCTCCCCAACGTGCTCCGACCTTGTTGCTCCACCTCCACCGCTACCACTATCGCTGTCGGCTTTCTATTATACCACTACGACCTTAACATGCATGCACGTCGTCAACACTGCATCACGGTTTCACTTAATGAATGAACTAGTGTCTGAATTACCCTGCGAACTCAACCTTTAGATCACGATTTAGATTTGAAATCTGATATGAATTAGGTCCTTAGTTCATTGATGCAATTTTGAAATTTGTCTATTCTATTATTCAAATGTATTTATGGTTTTTAGCAGACAATTTAGAGTTTAAAATTAAATTTTATATTTTTTGAGTTATGTGCTTTTGCAAATGAATATTACATTTTTTTCCGTGTGAAATTTTGCAGTGGTGTTTTAGCAGTTGAGGTGGTGGATGTGGTGGTTTTGTGGTTGTTTGTGGTGTTTCGATGAGTTCTAGTGGTAGCGTTGTTATTGTGACTCATTATTGAAGTACGTTTGGTGAGTTGTGGTGGTGCTGTTGCAACCAACGGTCGGTAGTTGGTGGTGTAGTGTGGTTGTTGTGATGTTTTGTTATGGTTATTCCAGCGAGTTGTTGTGTTATTATAACTCAATATTTTGGCGAGTTGTGTTTATTATGTGTTAGTGATTTGGTGAGATGTGTTTGTTGTGTGTCAATGTTTTTGGCGAGTTGTATTTATTGTAACTCAGTGTTTTGGCGAGTTGTTTTTATTGTGACTCAATGTTTTGGAGCTGTATTTGATTTGACTTATGTTTTCAAGTTGTGTTTGATTTGACTCAGTGTTTTAGCGAGTTGTTTTGTTTTGACTCGGTGTTTTGACGAATTGTTTTGATGTGACTCAGTGTTTTAACTAGTTGTTTTTGTTGTGACTCTGTGTTTTGACGAATTGTTGTTGTATTGTAGTATTGTGATATCATAATATTGGCGAGTTATTTTTGTTGTGACTCGGTGTTTTGATGAATTGTTGTTGTACTGTAATATTGTGATATCGTAATATAAAAACACCTAAAACACCTGATTTTTCCAAAAAAAGCTTAATGTACCTTAATTTTAAAAACTGTATAAAAAACATTTGTATTTTTCAAGTTATCCCAACCCACAGCGGGACAGACAATATTGCCCCATACCCACCCCTATACCCTGATTAGGCGCGGTGAGCCAATCCTATTAGGGATGGGTCTCCTCGAGTTTATGGGTCTTTGGGTCAAATTGTCATCCCTAATCTGTCGCTTAGATTTGTAAAAATACCCATTTTTTCTTTATTATTAATTGTGAATTAGACACTTTGGTTTCGAGCTTTTTTTTTTTCTTCGAGAAAAGGAATTTCATTTAATCATAGAATCGAAATAGAGTACATCCTCAATCAAAGATGAGGTTACATTAAATGACACACTAGGATCAGACAAAGAACCAGCCACTCTAGCAAGCGTGTGAGCAACTTGGTTCGCAGGTCTCTTAACACAAGTGAACTCAATGCCATCGAGTTCTAATACTAAAAGCCTACAATCATCCAAGACTAAACCAAAGGAAGACAAATCCACATGAGATGAACGAAGGGCTTCAAAGACGACCAATGCATCAACCTCTACTGTAACACGAGGGAGGTTCATCTCCTTGATCCAAATTAAAGCCTACGAAGCCCCACTAACTCAGCCATCTTTGCCTCAAAAGTCCTCCTCGCCTGAACAATCTTAACACTCACGAAATACGCTCCCTCATCACGCAAAATCAGCCCAATGCCAACAAGGTTCTATGCTGGGAAAGTTGCTGCATGTACATTCAATTTCAATGAACCAGCAGCTGGCCTTGTCCAACGCAGATTGGTTTGTATGGGGTCAGTTCCTCCATGATTCTGGGGCAGCCTCGCTTCACTTCATTGGTTATACAAAAGATTAGCAAAAAATACTACCTTAAGTGGCATAAATGAACGACCTAGCCAAATAACTTCATTACGGTTATGCCAAAGCACCCAACAAAGCATAGCTATCTTCTCCCTAGTCGTTTGATCCTTGCTGCCCAAAAAAAAAAAGCAATCACTCGTTCAAGCTTTGGCCGTTACCACACTGGAGATCAACTGAGGACGCAGCCCATACCCGACAGGCAAATTCACAATCAACAAGGTAGTGAAATGTAGTCTCATTCTCCACTAGGCAAACAAACCATTGGCCCTCCACGTTAATCCTCTTTTCACGCAATTGGTCCATAGTAGGGAGGACATTAGAGGATGCTTTCCAAACAAAATTCTTGATTTTCGGCGGCACCTTAAGATTCCAAATGAGGCTCCAAAGCCGTTTGACCGGGGGCAAGAAGCTCACTATGGTAGACATGTTGAGCCAAACGGTACACACTCTGCTTGTATAAATACCCTTGACTTCATGCTTCCAAAATATCCGATCATTAACCTCACTCAATCCAAATGGCACTTGCAAGATTAAAGCCTAATCTCTAGAGTTGAATAAATCATGAATGACCTCCATATCCCAGCTATAGCTACTTGGTACCATAAGTTGATTCACCGTAATGTTCTCACCATCCGGGATCATAGGAGAAAAAACAAGCCCATCAGTATCATCAAGCAACCACAGATCCTTTCACACCCAGTGCCAATCCGAAATTGGGTGCCCTTCTTGAGCAGAAATTGGCTGGCCATAATACTCCACCAAACAAAACTCGGGTTGTACCCCACTTTGGCCTGCAAAAAATCAGTGTGCGGGAAATATCGAGCTTTGAAAATCTTTGTAACTAAGGCAAAGAACTTCCATCCTTACTTCCCTAGAAGAGCCAAATTCATCTCATGTAACTATTTAAACCCCAGGCCGCCTCGCTGCTTAGGATAGCAAAGCCTCTCCCACCTTATCCATAAAGTTCCCTTGGCTGGCTCTTTATTGTTCTGCCACCAAAACGGGTTCATAGCTCTCTCAATCTCTGCACAAAGATCATTCGGCAATAAAAAAACACTCATGGCATAATTGGGAATAGTCTGAGCCACCGACTTCAACAAAATCTCCTCACCAGCCCTTGACAAAGATTTCTCCTTCCACCCATTCAGTCTTTTCCAAATTCTATCCTTAATGAATGAGAGAATTTCTTTCTTCTTCCTGCCAATAAGGATGGCAATCCAAGATAGAATTCATTATCTCGGCCATATCAACTCCCAAGAAAATACAGATAGCATGACCTCGATCAGTAAGGACGATCTTGCTAAAAGAAAGGGTTGATTTTTGAAAATTAATGGACTGACCGATTCCAGCTCATATACATGCAATAAATCCCGAATCCTCTCAGTTTTATGCATGTTAGCCCTGAAGAAGAAGAGGCTATCATCAGTAAAGAATAGATGCGACACCGATGGAACACCTTGGTCACCTTGCACCCATGAATAAGCCCATCCCCCTCTTTCCAGCTCAGAATATTAGACACCCCTCAACACAAATGATGAATAAATAGGGCGATAAAGGACAACCTTGTCTTACCCCTCTCTCTGGTGTAATTGGTCCCAATTCATTGCCATTATGCAAGATGAAATATTTCACAGAAGTAACACACATAAGAATAAGATCAATCCATCGCCTAGAAAACCCTATTCGAACCACAACCCTTTCCAGAAATCCCCATTCAAGCCTACCATAGGCTTTGCTAATGTCAATTTTCAACGCAGTATACCCTTCTTTGCCTTGAGTTTTCTATTTCAAATAGTGCATAGTCTCAAATGCAATAAGAATATTATCAGTAATCAAACACTCGAGCACAAAAGCACACTGAGTTTCAAATATAATAAAAGGTCAAATGCTCTTCAACCTATTAGCAAGAGCTTTCGCAATAATCTTATACCCCACATTGCTCAAAGAGATAGGTCGAAGATTACCAATATACTCAAGGATTTGTTTTTTGGGGATAAGGACAAGAACAGTAACATTCAAATCATCAGGAATTTGATAGTTATTTAAAGCATCCAAATAGATAGAAATGACATCTTGACCAACAATATTCCAATAATGCTAAAACAAATCGGGTTCATACTGTCAAGGCCTGGCGATTTATCGGGGTGTATTTGGAAGAGGGCTGCCCGCGCCTCATCAGTCGAGAAGGCGGCCAATAGCTGATCATTCTGCTCGCCCAAAACCAAGCTACGGTCTGAGGAGTTACCACATTCGGCGTCTTTGTACTCCTAGTTGTCGAGAAGATGCCATGAAAATATTCCAAGATTTGTGCCTGAAGATCTGTCTGTGAAGAAATCCAGTGGCCACTACCGTCCTTTAGCCGAGTGAAACTATTAAATTTCTTTCTAGCTAAAGCTACTGCATGAAAAAGAACGGTATTCGCATCCCCCTCACAAAGCCAGAACTGTTTCGCCCATTGTTTCCAGAAAATTTCCTGCCTCTGCAACATTTCATAATATCTTGTGTTACCCATTCAAAAGTTCCCATTGATGCCGTGTCACGCCGACCTCTGATACCTTCATAATCTCCTTACACTACTTAATCTTCCTCTTAAATTCAATATTCAGCTTTAAACTCCAATCAAGAAGATCTTTACGACAAGCTATTATACAGTGATGAAAGGACCGCCATCGATGTCTCTCCTAGCTTGTGCTAATAGTTACCCTACATTCCATCTCCTGAACCCATACATTCTCGAATCAAAGCCTCCTCCTACGAACACTAAACGACCGAGGTAGTGGCTGCAAGAAAATAGGGGTATGATTTGAGGTAAACTGTAACATCCCGCCAAAAATTTAACAATTAATTTAACTGTGGTCATTATTTTGATTCCAATAACGGAATAATTACTTCAATTTTGTCTCAAAGTTAAAAGATTGTTACTCAAATGGCACCAAAGAAAGAATATGGCTCTTGATTAAGATGAATCAAAGTATAGTGACTTAATTACAAGAGAGTACAAAATATAAGGACTTCTCAAACAATAAACGAGCGAACTATGTTTGACCACGTCATCCCTTAATTATATGGTGCTAAATCATGCCACGTGTCGCACCGTGATTGGTGAAACTCAAAAATTCATTAAAAACAACTGAATCCTAACTTTATAAAAAGGCTAAAGGGTCTTTATAGTTTCCTTAACACAACATATCCTCTCTCTACCCAAAAAACTAGCAAAATTCGTCCATAATTATGGTGGTGGGGAAATCAACACTAAAAACTATCAAACACTTAATTTCTCACTTGAAAAAGGCCAATTTCCATATATAGGATGATCCTAACTTAAAGAACCACTTTGAGTGAGGAATATTAAGGTTTTGGAGGTACTTTTCAACCTAAAATTAAAAAAATATTTGGCAAATCTTTGAGGTGAGTAACCGATACTTTGATTTCCTTTCCTTTGTTCATAAAGTTTCATGAGATATACATGGATTTTGATGCATCGTCATTGTAATTGGTTTATTACATTTGAATCACTAGTTAATGCTTTACCCGTTTTGCTTTGCTATGTGGTAATCTTTGTGGTATTATGACCATGCTATGTGATCTTGGTCATTTTGAATCATTAGATCTTATTCGCACCATGGGTAGTAGTTAAACTAGTGATAGGGCCTTTTTGTGCATTTAAAGGCTTTGTGCATTCAATGGTTCTCGCTCTCTCAAATGAAAGGTTAATCAAAATAATGGGATGATTTTTATTTAATTTATCTTTCCAATCTCACTTGAATCATCTTCGTTGGACATCTAGAGCTCCGGTTATCACGATTTCTTTGACACTTGTCCCCAGTCGACGTAATTATTGAACATTCCGGCTTGTCTTGATAAACTTGCGTCATGAACTTCTAACACTTGCAACATAAAAATACATCAATATATACCTTTTTTCATGTATTATACTTTCCAATATGCATATAAATACGTACTTCAATTAATTACATTTTTAGGATATGTATTTATAGAAAATGGATTTGTAGCATTAAAATCAATTTTCCTAGATAAAATGGTCGGATTACTATCAAATAAACATTTAGTGCCTTATAAATGATATATCAAAGATGCAAATTTTGAAACTAATCAACTATAGACACCAATAAAATAGCTAGAACAGTAAAGATAGATTTTGATGGAACGTTATAGCAACTGATTTGCACATAATTGAAACGAAAGACTTTGATATCATAATTGGCATGGACTGGTTAAGTAAGCATCATGCTATAAAAGGAGGTAGTTTTTTTTGAAAACCTGGGAACGAGGAGTTTAAATTTCATGGCTCAAGAATTAAGGCATTACCTCACCTTATATCGGCTATGAAAGCAGAGAAGTTACTATCAGGGGTATCTAGTGAGTTTGTAAGGAAAATCCTCTAAAGATGTGACCTTGGATAGTGTGCCGGTTGTGCAGGAATACTCTAATGTATTCCCAGATGACTTACCGGGCATTCCACCTAATAGGTAAGTGGAATTTGGGATTGATCTAGTACCTGGAGATGCACCCATTTCTAGAGCTCCATATGAGATGGCTCTGAAAGAGCTACAGGAATTAAAAATTCTGTTAGAAGAACTACTGGAAAAAGGGTCTATCCGACCTAGTGTATCTCCATGGGGGCTCCAGTTCTATTTGTAAAGAAGAAAGATGGGAGCATGAGGATGTTTATCAACTATAAAGAGTTGAACAAGCTGACGATAAAGAATAAGTACTCACTTATGAGAATTGAGGACTTATTCGATCAGCTGAAAGGTGCAGCTATATTTTCAAAGATTGATTTGAGGTCCGGGTATGACCAATTGAAAATCAATGCAGAGGATATACTGAAAATGGCATTTAGGACCCATTATAGGCATTATGAATTTATAGTAATACCTTTTGATCTGACTAATGCTCCTACTGTATTTATGGATTTGATGAACCGAGTGTTTCATCAGTATTTAGATAAATTTTTCATCGTCTTCATTGATGATATATTGATAAACTCAAGGGACCTCAGGCAACATGAAGAACATCTGAGAATTGTACTGGAAGCCTTATGAGAGGAGAAGCTATATGCAAAATTTAAAAAATGTGAATTTTGATTGGAATGAGTTGGATTTTTTAGGCATATTGTGACAGTTAAAAGAATTGAGGTCGATCCTTTGAAGGTTGAAACAGTGATAAAGTGGTCAAAACCTATTAATGTAGGTGAAGTTAAGAGTTTTCTGGGTATTATTGGAGATTCATTGAAGGATTCTCCAAAATAGCAGGTCCATTGACTCAGCAAACTCGAAAGGGTATCAAGTTTCAATTGTTCGAGAAGTGTGAACAAAATTTTCAAGAGCTGAAAAGCAGATTTGTGATAGCACCAGTATTGACTATACCTCATAATTTAGGTAACTTTGTCATCTATAGTGGTGTATCTAAACACGAGCTAGGGGGCGTACTAATGCAAAAAGGAAAGGTAATAGCTTATGCGTCGAGGCAGCTGAAGCAATATGAACAAAATTACCCAACACGTGATTTGGAGCTCGCAACAGTAGTCCATGCCTTGAAAATTTGGCGTCACTACTTGTACGAGGCCAAGTGCAAAATCTATACCGACCACAAGAGTCTCAAATACTTCTTCACCTAGAAGGAGTTGAACATGAGGCAACGACAATGGTTGGAGTTGGTGAAAGATTATGACTGCACTATCCATTATCGTCCAGGTAAGGCTAATGTAGTCACAAATGCACTAAGCCAGAAGACTACGGGACAATTATCATCATTGAGTACTGTACAGGAACAACTAATTCAGGATTTTGAGAATATGCAGATTGAGGTGATAACACTAGCTGTTTAAAGGACCAGCAGATTCTCAAGTTTAACAGTTAAGCCGAACTTGAGGGAGCAGACCATAACAACATAGGCAAAGGATAATTTTTTGGAAAAGATGCCAGATTGTGTTGGGACAGATAAGAGAGTCGATTTTGAAATTGCACCAGACGAAGCACTGATGTTTAAAAGGCACCTATGCGTGCCGAAGGATGAGAAGATCCTGAATGAGACCTTGAATGAAGTTCATTCTGCCCCTTATGTGCACATCTTGGTGGGACAAAGATGTACAAAGACTTATGTGAAACCTTTTAATAGAGGAACATGAAAGGTTGTATCACCAAATTTGTTTCCAAATGCTTGGTGTGACAACAAATTAAAGTAGAACACTAGAGGCTTACAGGATTGTTGAACCCGTTAGAAATTCCAGAGTAGAAGTGGGAGAAAATTTCCATGGACTTTGTAGTCGGTCTCTCGAGATCACCTAAGAGTCATGATGCGGCTTGGGTTGTGGTTGATTGGCTAACTACGTCGGCTCATTTTCTACCCGTTCGAATGACCTTCAGTTTGGATCAACTAGCACAGTTATATGTAAGAGAGATTGTTCGACTCATGGGGTGCGAGCATCTATTGTATCAGATAGGGATCCCAGATTTACTTCGAGGTTTTGGAAAAACCTTCAGATAGCTATGGGTACAAAGTTAAAATTCAGTGCTGTGTATCACCCTCAGACTGATGGACAGTTTGAACGGACTATTCAAGTCATGGAATATATGTTGAGGGCTTTTGTAGATTTGGGAGGTAACTGGGAGAAACATTTACGTTTAGTGGAGTTTGCCTATAACAACAGTATTCAAGCAACTATTGGAAAGGCTCCATATAAAGCATTGTATGGTCGGCGCTGTCACTGACCCGTCTATTGGGATGAAGTTAGTGAAAGAAAGCTTTTGGAACCAGAATAAGTTAATAAGACAATTAAAAAGATAGAAAAGATCAAAATGAGGATCAGGGTAGCATATGATAGACAGAAGAGTTACGCTGATAAGAAAACGAGAAATGTTGAGTTCCAAGTAGGGGATAAAGTATTTCTTAAAGTAGCTCCAATGAAGGGTGTGTTGCATTTTGGCAAAAAGGGAAAATTGAGGCCAAGATTTTTTGGGCCTTTTGACATACTTGAAAGGATTGGGAACGTGGCATATCAACTAGCGTTGCCATCAGAATATCAGTAGTACATAATGTATTCCACATTTCAATGTTGAAGAAGTATGTTCAGGACCCAAGACATGTGGTAAATACTCAGTCTGTTGATGTAAGAAAGGATTTGGCGTATGATGAGATATCCGTGTGCATATTAGAGAGAAAACTCCACGTTGTTAATAGGAGAGAGGTTCCATTTGTCAAAATCCAATGGGAAAAACAAAGAGTAGATGAGGCTACTTAGGAGAAAGAAGAAGACATATTAGCCAAGTACCCTGACATCGTAGATCTAGTAAGTTAAATTTCGAGAGTGAAATTTTGTGAATCGGGTAAGGTTGTAGCGACCGAAAATTTTCATAAAAATTTTTAGTTTCTTTAACTTGGTCGCTATAATCTCACTTAAATCTTAAACACAATTTTAGTAATGCGCCCGTCTAATTTAAGCATCAAACTCAAGCCAATGAAATATTTTAAGTCCAATTTAACTCTACCCGAAATCCAATTTATTTTAATGGAAATTAGATAATACACACCTATTGACCCTTGTAATTAGAAAAATACTTATTTTAATTTTTAATTGACAAATTACAATTGTTGGATCATTTTATTTGAAAGAATACAGTAACTGTAACAAATTACAATTGAGAGTGTAATAAGTATTTTTGTAATTTGTTTCCAATAACTACTCTCAAACCAAAATAGTTACAATTGAGAGTATTTTTTTAATTTATTACAAATGTAACAACTTACATGTAAAGATCCCTTTATTTTATTAGACAATTCAAATTTTAACAAATTTATTTGGTTCGAACATTTTTTCCCAAATCAGCCCACTTAAATTTCTTCTATAAAATGACCACATTTCTTCTTTTAGCTAATTCTAGTCCAAGTTGTGTATCTCGTAGCCCAAATCCTTTTCAAAACTAAACATTTTAATCAAACACAAATTAAGCCCAGCCTGAAAGGATTCT
Source organism: Nyctanthes arbor-tristis (assembly GCA_963692815.1). Lineage (NCBI taxonomy): Eukaryota > Viridiplantae > Streptophyta > Magnoliopsida > Lamiales > Oleaceae > Nyctanthes > Nyctanthes arbor-tristis. The sequence continues at coordinate 3,262 of CAVNYN010223219.1, read as the reverse complement.
TTTTCCCAACAATCAAAATGTGATTATTTATGAAAAAACTCTTTTCCATCAAAGTTGCACAATATCATCCATTTTCCTTCTCCAGTTTTGATTTAATTTGTTTACCCATTATTTCAGCCATTTCAATACCATCTTCCAAGCATTCACACAACCATAAAATTAGCAAAAATCAGCACCCCTTAATCTCCTTCCAATTCGCATCCCTGATTTGCCTTCATTTCTTTCTAAAATATCCACACTTTATTATAAACAACTTTTCAGATTTTGGAGCCGGCGGCGGTCCATTTGGCGGTGGCTATCAAATAAATGTCATTTATCTCTTTAGTTATTTTTGAAATAATGTCAAGACATCATTTATTACTCTATTAATAAAGTTCTGCAAATTTCATTCTTATTTACGTTTTTCCGCAATATATTATTATTATTAAAAACGTAATTTAGAAAATTTATTTAACGCTCCTGGTAATTTTAGAACTCGGGCGTTACAGCAACCCACTCTATTTTAACATGATATTGTCCGCTTTGGGCCTCAAGAGCAAAACCATGCAGGCTAGGCCCAAAGCGGACAATCGTATTAAAGTCAAACGGGTCGTTACAATACCACCACCGGCCAGTCTCTCACTGCCACCAAATTGAGGTCTAAAGAATTCAACAATTGTTAGGTATTTGCAACCTAATAAATCCAGGGTAATGAACTTGTTAGATTCAGTTTATTTTTATTGTCTATAGGCTATAGTAGGTGATTGAATAAACTGATTATTGTGAAAAGTCATAATCAATTGGTAACCGAGAATAAAGGACCTTAAGCAATTTTTAGGCTCATCTCGAGGCAATATGGTACTCATGATTGTTCGATAAGCCGACCCAAACACGACCCTTTTTCCTTTTCCTAGTAAATTATATTGAATATCATTTATTTTTTGATTTGCTTATAGCCTTGTGATGGTATTCTATGGAAGGAACGGATCACTGGATTGATTGAGTTTTCCACTATTATTGATATTACATTACACTATAAATTGGGACCTCCTTTTGTATCTTGGACTATCACCACAAATTAGCTTTGCTATTGTCTCGTGACTCCAGCTTGTAAAAAGGCTCGTTCTTGGCTTGTATAAAAGGTGTCGTTGGGTGTTGGAGGTTCGATTGCTCGGTTGGTCCTAATTTGAGAGTTGCCTTGATTGTGACTTAAATCTGAGCCCTGTACAAATTCACCTCCTATCAAAGTTAAGAGAAAAAGGGAGTTGTTCAAGATTACTTTTGAGTTCTTTGTTATTTTGTTCTTTGATTTCTTGTCATCTTTTGTTAGATTAATCTAGTTGTACTTTGTATATTGCAAGGGATTAATCTTACAACAACAAAAGGAGGATCATCCCAGGGACGAAGTCAGAAATTTATGTAAGACCAAGTTAAATTTACAAATGAAAGCATGAGAGGAGGGAAGGGGGCAACACCCCCAATATATATACTTTTTAATCCTACGTACTATAAATTATTGAGAATAGAATTTTCAAATTAATTGTACATAATTACACTTAGGAAGTAAGATTTAATATCAAATATAAGATAATTGAAATACTAATCAATCTCAAAATTAATTGTACACGAAATTCTACATGCTATAAAGATCACATAATTTTAATACCAAAAAGCAAAAACTATTAGTCACGTTTTACTTAAGAAAAGTTATTAGTTCAATCTAAAATTGATTCTCTCATTAAGAGGACTCAAACCTTGGGGAAGCCTATAACGTATAATATAGAAACCTACTTCTTTTAAATTTAAGTTGAGATTTAACCGTTTAACACTTTTGAACCTATGAAATCAAAGAAAGTGAGCGATAGAGGAGACCGAAGTAGGTCGAACCTAGAAATAGTCACAAATGTCAACTCCAATTCTCAATTGTGAAATTTTTTGATTTGAAATCATTTTATAATAAGAGGTAATAAAATTGGTTAAAAAAATACCCTAACTAAAAAAAAAAACAAAAACAAAAGAAAAAAAATATATAGAGTTGGGTTTGGACTAGACCGAGTTTTTTAGCTCGGTCCAGCCCACCTATGTCTCTGGATCATCCCTTCTCCTAGAACCACCCCTCACCATTGCCGTCTCCATGTCTCCAAATCACCACCAAAGCATACCAACAAAAGAAGGCGGCTACCCTCCCTACGCCCTGATCACACCATCTCCAACTCATCTCCATTACCCCTTTAGAGGTCGATCAAGATTTCTAAATTTACCATTGCAAAAATGAAAAAATAAAAGAGAAAAAAGAACAAAGGAAATCTAGCTCTTAAATAAAGAAAGAAAAATTCTACTGGGACATGAAAATGAGACGTTATTAGGTGACATTCTTATGTGGCACACTTGTATTAGATGATGAAAAAGTAGTTATGTAATCATCACCCAATAAATGTGTGCCATATGAGAATGTCACCTAATAATGTCCCCTTTTCGTGTCTCCCTAGAATTGCTCATAAATAAATAAATAGATAAATAAAATGGAAGAATGCCCTGAATCAGAAAGACCGAGACCAAGAAAAGTTGGAAGAAGGAAATGACAATTTTCCCCAAAATGGACTCTACCTGCAGCTACTATTTAGTTAAAGAGAGAGAATTAAAAAGATGGCTTGTGGTCCCTTCAGGGGGGGTGGGGGGTGGGGGAAGCCTTGTTGTGTGAGAAATAATTAAAGTAAAGGTATTTCGTAGTGTCAATATTATAAATTTTATAGTGTCAATATTATAAATACACTAAAAACACAAAGTGTATTTCGTAAAGGTACCCTAAGGATATAATGAATTTATTTATAAATTTTTTTAACATTTCTTCTCAATTGTACATCCTTTGAATACTGTCCAAAGCTCAAAAGTTTATGACTCATAACTTTGGTAACCAATGTCTAAAATTCTTTTAAATATATATAAAAAAAAAAAAAAAACTAGCGTTCTTTTAGAAATTGTTCCAACAATTACAGCCGGTGTTGAAGAAGAAAAAAGAAAGGACCGGAGCTCTTTTATTTCAGTTTTCTCGTTCATATAACTCGTGTATATAGATTTCTTTTATAATCGTGTGATTACTCTACGTTCAGCTTTTATGCAAGGTGTATTCTCTTTGGGTCCGGATCTGCTGTCCCCAAACCCTGTCTCGCTTGCTGTCCGTCCAGTAAAATCCTTACACGTGTTTATTTAATTTACAAGTCAGCATTTTCTTAGTTAATCAAATATTAATTAATTAATTAATTAAACACGTGTAAGGATTTTA
>CAVNYN010223218.1:0-30505 GCA_963692815.1 Nyctanthes arbor-tristis | reverse complement strand
ATTTCATGATTCAATCTTGTATGTGTATATCATTGAGTATATATTGAACGCTTAGTTATATATGTGTTTGCAAACTACGTACGTAAATGATTTGTCGGCAAAAGTAATAGGCCAAATGTTCGTTGTAGATCAATGAATATAACTGACTCTTGATTTCGCTGTCTCATTTTACTGTCTATTTAAAGTTGGACAAGACACTTACCCTGATTAAAAATGGTGACTTCAATCAGTTCTAAGTAGGCCGAGAACTTTTTTGTTTTTTTGAAAATAAAGCAGACAAATCAATTATTCTAATAAGATATATAATTTCATAAAGCCGTAGTTTAATTATGGATATATAATTGATAGCAACCAACCTTTTGGCTTAATGTTAATTTTAGAACTTGATTTTCTGGTTGCTAATTCTCAATTGAACTTATAACAATATTCTATAATTAACCCATATTTCATAAGTGCAGTTAAGGATTGTATATAGTGGAAATCAAGGTTTAGTAATTGTATCAATGTATCATGAACTGTTAAAAATTAGGTCAAACCAGTATGGATGGTAATTGGCCTCCTCCATAACTTAAAAAAGAAAAAAAGGGAGATAATTAGACAAATCAAAGAAAAAAAAGGGAGACAAGAACTAGCTAGAAGTCTAAAAATAAATTGGTACAAACACACATCTCATCCGATAAAGTTACCCTACTTAACTTTTATTTATAGTAACGCGGTTGCAGTAATTAATAGTTGGCTTAACTCTAACGAGAATTTTACTATGTGTACAAATTTTACTCGTGCATTTTGTATCATTTTTTTATACACATTTTACTTATGCAAATGGGATATTTAATTATTCACCCAACAATCCAACAAAGGAATATATAAAAGTACAGTTTTCAAGAGCCAATTGAACAAACATTCAAATTTCTTGGGCAATCTTTCTTAGATTATTTGTTTGAAGATCACAAACTTGTCTTTGAATCTACTCCTTGTCGGGTTAACTTGATTAAAACTTCACCATATATCCACCATAAGAACAAATAAAAGGAGATTTTAAATCTACATGATTTCAACATTCTTTTAGCATTTGAAACATGCAACCTATTTTGAAATGCATGTTAAGACAAATTTGTGATCTTCAAACAAATAATCTGAGAAAGATTGCCCAAGAAATTTGAATGTTTGTTCGATTGGCTCTTCAAAATTGTACTTCTATATATTCCTTTGTTGGATTGTTGGGTGAATAATTAAATATCCCATTTGCAGAAGTAAAATGTGTATAAAAAAATGATACAAAATGCACGAGTAAAATTTGTACACATAGTAAAATTCTCGTTAGAGTTAAGCCAATTATTAATTACTGCAACCACGTTACTATAAATAAAAGTTAAGTAGGGTAACTTTATCGGATGAGTTGTGTGTTTGTACCAATTTATTTTTAGACTTCTGGCTAGTTCTTATCTTCCTTTTTTTTCCTTTGATTTGTCTAATTATCTCCCTTTTTTTCTTTTTTAATTTATGGAGGAGGCCAATTATCATCCATACTGGTTTGACCTAATTCTTGACACTTCACGATACATTGATACAATTACTAAACCTTGATTTCCACTATATACATTCCTCAACTGCACTTTTGAAATATGGGTTAATTATAGAATATTGTTATAAGTTCAATTGAGAATTAGTAACTAGAAAATCAAGTTCTAAAATTAACATTAAGCCAAAAGGTTGGTTGTTATCAATTATATATCCATAATTAAATTGCCGCTTTAAGAAATTATATATTTTATTAGAATAACGGATTTGTCTACTTTATTTTCAAAAAAAAAAAAACTTCTTGGCCTACTTAGAACTGATTGAAGTCACCACTTCTAATCAGGGTAAGCGTCTTGTCCAACTTTAAAATAGACAGTAAATGAGACAGCGAAATTGAGAGTCAGTTATATTCATTGATCTACAATGAACATTTGGCCTCTTACTTTTGCCGACAAATCATTTATGTACGTAGTTTGCAAACACATATATAACTAAGCGTTCAATATATACTCAATGATATACACATACAAGATTGAATCATGAAATAAATACAACTATTTCTTTCAACTATCACGTTCTATTTCATCACATTAATCGGTGTTTTGGCATACTTAAAGCCCCATTAAGTATCTGAGATTTGCAACCTGCAACTGGAATTGGAAACTCCACGATTGGAACTCAGAAAATAATATCAAACAAATTCTAAATGGAAAATTTCCCATTCCAATTCCGTGCAGCAAAATCTAGCCGTGACGCTTTCTCTCCATTTTGAATTTACAAATTAAACACACAGAAAAGAAAACACCAACGCCAAATTCCCCTAAATTAGTATTATGCCAAATATTTTTTTTATCGCAGAGAATCGAGCACTTCACTTTAGCAATATAGAAAACAAGAATAGAGCACTTCATAATAATAATAACAAGAAGATGAGGTCCAAAATAATTGTAATTACAAAAAACCAAAACAACCTTCTTGAACATAACAAGTATGCAGTGAGAATTGTAGGGGAAAGATGGTAACTTATCGGTTTTGAAGCTCACCGTGGGAGGCTGCTAAAATGTCTATGCCATTTAACCCAAATCACCACCAGAAAATGACAAGAAAAGAACGGCCGAACGTCAATAGGTCGAGTACTACAACACGGGCAGCAAGAATTAATTGAAAAAAATGTAAAAACTCAAATTCTCAGACCCAAAACTTACCCTTTCGCTGCTATTGGAATGGACGGCGTGCCCTCCAGCCATGGGTCGTCTCCTTTGCGGCTCACCGGTGGCCTCCTTAGTCGGCCGGGAATTTTTTGGGTGGGGAAGTGGTCAGAGTGTGTGTGACAGAGAGAGGGAGAGGGAGAGGGAGAGGGAGAGAAGGAGGGGAGGCGGGACGGTTGAGGAGGGAGTGGAAGGGTTCGTGGGAATGGGACAGAAATTAGGGATTCAAATTTTGGTTTTTTGACTTTTTTCCGCCTGACTTACCCAATCACCACGGCCATGTCAGCGCCACCTTAGCCTCGCATGGTGTAACCCCGTGCGACTCCGTTGGGTGAACAAAATCGCCCCCCCCCCCAAAAAAAATTCTTTTGGAAATTAGTTCCACTAGCCTGCCAGAAACAAAGGAACCCTTTGACCAACAATAGGGGAATAAAAGGTGATATATAAAATATTATTAAAAAATTTAAAATGCCTAATTACAAATCAGCCCCTTACTAAGGAATAGGATCTCATCCTAATTCACTTGTTTTTGAGTCATTTCTCAATTCATGCACTAGATTTTTCACCTGTACGATGCACGGATAAAGATCCAATGAGACGAATATACATCAAATGTAGTGTATTAGTACTTTAGATGCTTTATGATGTAAAAAAATATTAAAACTGAAAACAACATTAATCTAGATATCTAGATGTATCTGTCGCACTAGATTAGTCTGGACACTACACAATCGACCTAGAACTGTCTAGTGCCAAATATATAGCAAATAGACAGAACTTAAGATATATTGACATGGAAACCCCTCAGAAAAAAACCACCGGCAGAGAAAAACATCCACTAGATAAAAAACCGTTAATACATGAATTGATTACATCAACATGCATAAGCAACATAAAAAACAATTAAATTCAAACTCCCTGATTTGAACTTCCTTAACGCATTCCCCTAGAGCTTCGACAGCTGCTCTTATTTGCGTACTACAAACATATGATCTTCCCGATTGTGGATAAGCAGCTTCCCCACTCACTTTTATCACCACTAAGTTGGTGCCTCAACCTTGTCGATTGTCTCTTAATTTTCATTGCCTTCCACATCAGTGCAGCTTCAATACTTATAGGCCTTTTCATGATAAGCATGCACATCAAATTACTTATCATAGTTAAGAGATAACCCTTTATCTCTTATCCCATGAGGTGCCAATCTTGTAAAGAGATAACCCTTTATCTCTTATCTCATGTGGCACATATCCTGATTAAAAGATAATCTTTATCACTGCAAAGAATAATCTTTTAATAATAAACAACATAAAAATATTTTAACAAATAACAATAATTTCTTAGATGATAAACATAGTTAATGGTCATAACAAAATTAGAAAATATACTAACTAAGATGCCAACAGTCTCCCCTTTTGGCTTTTTCTAAATTTGTTCAAAACCAATGACCGACAATCTAAACCTAATAACCAAGCATCAATTAACACAAGCAATTAAGTAAGGACATTATGACAATTATTGCAAAAGCAAATAACCATACATAAGTAACAATGTCAAAAGTCATAAGGCCACAGAATGAATGAAGCCATTATCATGTTGCATGACACGGTCATGCTTATGCTTCCCTCCCTTTTTGAACATAATGTGAAAAATGACAAGTTAGGCAGAATGCTTGGTCTTTTTTGACTTCTTGGTCTTCTTGGACTTCTTTAGGGTACTGCTTCTGAAGCACCATGTAGTGTTGGATGCTTTAAAGTTGTGCCAGCTACATCTTATGTATGCGAGGCATGAGCAGCTAGGGCTGGTGGAGCAGCAAAGGCAGTGGATGTCTGAAACTGTTTGTAGTATCCTAGTAGAAAATTCTTAAGGTCATCATACTTATACGAAAAGGTTTCAAGGTTCAACAGAACAACTTTCATAAAGAAATCACAGAGTGGACTAAACATTTCAACAAAGTGATGAAAAGCATAGTGTAAGTTAGTTAGACCCTCTCTGATATGTGATATGACTAGATGCATAGTCATAATAGTCTGTTCAACGGAGCCATAGATGTCCCTTTGCATGTCCTCATACTCCTGCTGAACCAACTAAGAAATGGACTGAAATACCTGGTCTAGCTTTTAAGGATCCAACACCGTATCTCCTTTGGAAGCAGGCATCCGAGAAGCAGTATTGTAGATCCCTTTACAGCTCTCTCTGTAGATGGCATTTAGTGTTTCATGCCATTGGTCACCAAAACATCCCTTGGTGCCCATTGTTGATATCAAATTTAGCCTTTGACTCAACAAACAATATTTGTATTCCTGGAAAATTTGTATTTGAATTGGCTTGTGTAGTTAACATGTAAAGGCAATGAATGTTTGCAATAAATGGAAGAGAGTAAATGTGCCAAACACAAGAAGAATGGGATTTTTCTGGGTCTCCCCTATTTCGGCTTTGTTTGCCTCTATTTATAACACCCCTTTGCCAGCATGGGGGTGATAATTATATGCATTTAATGCAGGTCCCACATGAATGACCTATGCATCATGTCAGCTGGGATTTGACATCTACTTTTTGACTAATGAGTACTTAAGTTATGTGTGGGACCGGTGGCCATCACCTTACATTTAATGCTAAAGTCCCATCAGCCATAAGCGATAACGTCCCTCACGTAGGTTCCCCAGCGGGTGCTTAGCTATCGTGCTCGCCAAGTCATAGCATCGGGTTGGGGCACTGTGAGCTCATTAACATAGTGCCCAGACATCCTGAAGCACAAGAACATAGGAATGGAGACTTGACTTAGAGGTCGCTGAAACGGGCTCTTTTGGTCTTTTGGTTGTTAGGCCGTTAAATTAGATGAACCTCTCGAAGCCGGCTTCCAAGACCTTATGACCATTGACCATTGTTGACTTTTGGCCCTTTGCGACCTGATGGCTACACCCATCATGTAGAGTAAAAGAGCATTGTCTCTAGTAATAGTTTTTTTGTGTGTCAAGGGATCCAAATTGGCATTTAAGATTTTTAGCAAAGTTATGCACCTGACAGTAAGTCGAGATGCCCTGAAGCACCTTTCAGATCCTTCTGGCCAGCCAGATCTAGTCAATTCTACTCCTAGGGTTTCATTGGAGATAGCCATTTCCTCCTCATCCAAATCAGATCCATCCTCAGCCAAGATCTAATATTGGCAGCACTAAAGGTAATCATCCTCCCTTTGAGATAGATTTTTGAGACAAACAGACTTGTGCCTTGTCCAAAGTCTTTGGGAACATTGTCACAAAATTCCCGAACTATAGTCTAATTTATTCTACCCACACATCCTAACAATTTCTCCAACTTGAAGTGTTGAACAAGCGTAGATAATTCAACCATAGCAAAATCAGAAACTACCACTTTTTCCTCATATGAAAATGGGCGTAGAAGTATATATTTGTGGAAAAGATCATAGGCTTCCTGACCTGAGAAGTAAGATGTCCTTTGGAGTGAATGCTCCTCTACGCCCTTGTGTGGCAGTGGGTATGGAATCTTCACGTTGAATGTGGTTGGATTAAGGTGTTGGATTTGTCTCAATGTGTGGCTTGCCATGGGCCTTTGGCTTCTTTTGCTTGTCTAGTGGTCTGGTATTCCACTGACTATGCCTTTTTTGGTCTGCCTTGCAGGAAGGATCCTCACAGGACACTTTTTGACAAACTCTTCTAGCATCTTTTGCTTACCCCTTCTAATTTCCTCTCGTTTAGAGATTGGTTTTGGGAAAGGTTCATCATAGTCAGATGTCTCATCATCAATGTCTGCTTCTTCTTCCATCTCATACTCTGACCCTAATTTAGGAGAGACTACAACAATATGTGTGCTAGATGTCTTATGTGTATCCTGGGTGTTGCTAGAAGTATCTGCTCATCCTAAGTACTCCCAGCAATATCCTCCTTATCCTGATGGTCTGTATTCTTTGTACTTGATTTCTTTTACGAACTTTCAGTGGACCTAGATTCATCTGTAGGGGTATCATGTGCCAGCTTAGTTTTCTGCTCTCGCCTGACCAATGACAGATCCGAGCTTATCTATTATTCTGACAGAGGGATGACAGGGGCATGAGATGTCTGACCCATGTTGGTAGCCTGAGAATCAGCTCTGGGTAGCTTGGTCAAAGGTATGCCATCCTCAGATTCCTTAGATTCTTCATTGGTTGACAAAGGTTGAGAACTAGATTGTGCATCTGGTGTAGGAGTAGAAATATCTCTAAGCCCATCACCCTGCTTGCTGGTTGTGGGATCAGTAATTGCCTCTAGAGAATAGATTTCTTGTTCCTGTTCAGGTGGGACCTCTACTACTTACTCCAATCTACTGGGTTGTGATCCAACTGGGTTAGACAATAGGTTTGTATGGGCAAGCTGCTGGATCACTTCATGTGGGATAGACGTAATTGGGTTTGTAGGAATTGCCCTCTGTGCTGGATGCGGACTACGTGGGACTGTCGCGGTCGATACTGTCTGGGGTGTCGGTGTGTGTGCAGTAGAGGATATATCTAGATTTGACTTAGTAGGAGAGTCCTTTAGTTTGGACATTGGGAAGCATGTTGATCGTCGTGGATTTCCTACCTTAGTTCCGGTGGTGTAGCGCTCCTTTTCTTTTTCTTTGCTTCATGAGACACCGAAAGAAGTTGTTGCTTTTTTGGGTTCCATGTGATGAAACACACTTAGGGTTTTTCTACAAGAGAAGATATGGTGATGGAGATATTATATAGTGAGAGTCCTGAGAGTGAGGAAGTTGAAGTGGGAGTGAAGTCTTTTGAATTTTAAATTTTTTCAAGATTTTAGACTTTGAGGATAGGTTGAAGTTCCATTATGACAAGACTTGTTCACTGAGGCTTTTGACAATAAGCCTGGTCACCACAGCCCATACGGCCCAAAAAAAAAAAATAGTCAAAAAATTGAAATATCTATGCTGTGGAGGATACTTCTTGATGTCCTTGCATTGCCCATGAGCTAGTAGTATCTTGCCAAGCAGCCTTATCTTATTGAAGTTAGGTAATTTTTTACTGGGCAATGAGTAGGCCTCCATCATTACTTTCTGGAAATTTCTGTTTTCTCAAAATGAGCCAGTTATGCCCAGAGAACCAATCATCATCTGAGGTGTTTTTTAATAAGGATGGATTTATACCTAGCCATGCCTGACTTCTACTATATAGAGACACTATCTTCTGGGGTTGGTGGTGGCAACATTCAGTCAAATGTAGCAAACAAGGTTGTTATTTTCATACATTCCCCCTCTTTTTTTTACTTGATAGAAGTAGTGATTGACGACCTTTTCCTCCAAGGTCTCTGTCCTAGATACTTCACCATGTGAACTGGAGAAATATAGATGTTGACTATAGGTCAACACTATTGAGCACACCCTTAGGCAGCAGTTCCTTCCAGTAATGATGAAGAGCCACTCATTTCTCAAAAAGAATGAATCCATGGCAGTTGACCAGACATAGCCTGCATGATAGGAATTAGCCAGACATGTCCCCTGGGAGCCCTTAGGAAGTGGCATATACCATACAGATATAACAACATAAGAATTTATTTTATTTATTTATTACTTTTTTTGTGAATGAATATAACATGAAAGAACTACACCGATGGACCGCTAATGTCAAGTTGCCTTTTCAGGTGATCAAACCTAGCAATATCAGGGCCTTAGTGAACAGATCTGTCAATTGGAACTCAGTTTGAATGTATTCTAGTGTGATAGTTTCTTTTTCAACCAGTTCTCTAATGAAGTGATGCTTGGTGTCAATGTGTTTGGTTTTGGAGTGTTGGACATGATTTTTAGAGATCTTGATGGCACTGGTGTTGTCACAATATAGGATGATCTTATTTTGCACAATTCGATAATCTTCTAGCACGTGTTTCATATATAGCAGTTGAGCGCAACAACTTCTTGCTGCAATGTACTCAGCCTGAACAGTGGATTCTGCTTCTTACTCATCCATACTACAAGATTATTACCGATGTAGAAGCATCTTCTAGATGTACTTTTCCTATCATCCATGTTACTTACCCAGTATGCATATGAGCATCCTGCTAAGTGCACATTAGTTTCTTTTGTGTTCCAGATTTCAAACTTAGCAGTTCCTTTTTCATATTTTATAATCCTCTTTACTACCTCCAGATGCGACTCCTTGGTTTGTGCTTGATATATACTACTGGTTCTGCTGTCGATGTATTTGAACCAGATACTGCCAGATTTGTCTAAATATGTTTGACACAGCTGCTTTCTCCCCATCAATCATAACTCAATCAGCTTATCCTTTATTACCTAGAAAGATAAAGTTTCTGTAATACCAAACTCACAAGCCCAAGATCAAGTAGCATGAATCGATCAAAAAAGATAAATTTGGAGTTTAGGTGTAAAGGACCAATTATTATAGGAGCAAGAAACTGCCATCAAGATTCCACACACACAGATTTTATGAATACAATCCAAACAAAATCATTGAATCAAATAAACATTCATGAGACTTTTAATGAGATCCTAAATGCACATTGTAAATCATCAATTAAAAATACTATGATTTTTTTTTAGTTTAGAAAATGCATGAACAAATTAAGAAAAAAATGTGAGTCTAGTGCATGGTAAAAAGGATCTTATCTTGTGACAGATCTGTGGTGAATAGGGAGAACAAGTTTAATAAGGACTGACTTATTTGCATAAGTTTTGGAATCATCTTTGGTAATCTATACTTGGTTTCCCTTCAAATTGGTCTTATTTTTTAACTTGTTCTCACCAGTAGGAGTGCCATTTTGTTTTTATTTTTATTTAAAAATGTATAACAATTAGATTTTATATGTCCTTTAATTCTACAATGAAAACAAATAGGCACATAGTCAGAAAAAGAACAATAATGCTTTCTATGATTCTTAGTCATGTTCAAAAAGTATGAGATGAATGATACTTACCTAATGCCTTATATGCCTGTGATTTATAAGGCTTTCTTCCTCCAATTGTGGCTCTTTCCTTTCTAGTTTGACCTGTTTTATGCCATGTAGTCTCAGCTACTTTTCGTTTTCTTGTCCAACTCTGAACTCTCGTATTGGATCTGTCTCTTCGTATTTACGTTTTGGAGGTAGCAATGGCTGGTTTGGCTTTAGGTGAGCTAGCACGGTCTGTCTTGGGTTTGGATGGTGGAGAAGCATCTGGCATACTGATTGTGTTCTGTGAATATCCAGTTTCTTTTACAAAGATAGTTGCATGAGTTTCTTTTTCCTTTCCTTTCCTTTCCTTTCCATACCTCAACACTTCATTCAGGTGTGCAGCTTCTAGGGTGAGTTGTTTGATTCGTTCGTTGCACTATTTGATTGCATCCTGAAGTTGTATTCTCCTCTGCCAGTTTAGTAATCTTGGAAGTTTTTTCTACCAGTCCTCTGGCAACCTTTTCTCACTCATCTTTGGCAAATTCCAGTATGATCAAAAGTTTGTCTATTTTGTCTTCTTCAGAAACTAGCTTCTGGGTTAGCTTAGAACAATTCGAACATAAATGTTTGCCAATGGACGCACTAGCGACTCAGCATTGTTTGTCATGTGAGTAGTCAAACTAGTGACAGTCTGTTCATTGTCTTCTGAATCTGTTCCAAGACCTTCCTCATCATCTTCACTATATGTAAAATTCACTACCTTGTTGTTTTTATTTTTTCTGAGAGTATTTGTGCATTCAGTAGCAATGTGTCCGTAACCTTCATATTCTTGACATTGTATCCGATTTTTGTTCTTCCTCCTTGGTCTATCTGCACTTCCTCTGGAACTATCACTGCCTTTTTTTCTTAAGTGACTTTCATTTGATCCCTGATTTCGATAATTCTTTCCTCTTTGGTTGCTTTTCAGGAATCTGTTGAATTGCCTGGTAAGTAGTGCAATGCCTTCATTCTCATCACTTTCCTCAATAGTTTCATTTGCTTTAGAGGCAAGTCCAGGTTTCTTATCAGCTCTTCTCTTTCCAAGACCTAGCTTATAGGTCATTAGTGATCCTGCCAGCTCTTCGACCTTTATGTTATTCACGTATTTACTTTCCTCAATTGCGGTGGTCTTGGCATGAAACCTTTATGGCAAAGATCTGAGATTTTTTTTAACTATTTTATGCTTAGAGTACTTTTTCCCTAGAGCGTGAGCCGCATTAGTGATTTCGCTAAGTTTGGCATAGAATGTCTTGAAGTCTTCATTATCTTGTATCATTATCTGTTCAAACTCAGTAGCCAGCCTTTGTAATTTAGATGACTTCACAGCATTAGTTCCTTCATGTGCTATTTGCAGCATGTCCCATGCTTCCTTTGCTGTTCTGCATGAAGAAATCAAACGAAATTGATCAGTTTCTACTAGCAAAAATATAGCATTCAAGGCTTTAATATTTAAGTTACATGCAGCAAGTTTAGCTTCTATGTAAGTGGTGACAGTTTTCTCAGTCGTTACACCATTTTCAGTGACCGTAGGTTGGGTACATCCACAAAGCACAGAAAGCCAGGCCTTTTCATTGATAGATCTAATATAAATTTCTGTTCTTATTTTTCACTACCCATAATTAGATCCGTCAAGAATACGTGGCCTAAGAGAGACAATATTCGTTAAGCTCAAAATATAACTAATCTAATGTAGATCCCCTTTCGCCTCAAGTGTGTAATTCTCTAAGCACTACATGTAAACAACTTAATGAATCACAAGTAGTCAAATAAAATTACGTGTTGAACTTTCAAAACCAAGTATAGATAAATTTTTTAACAATCAATAATACTTGATATTAGAGATGAAAGCATAATTTATCATTGATGAAACCGGAATCATGGATGTTTAGAGTACATAATAGTTGGAATCAATAACAAAATAGAGAGTTATATAACTAAAAAATAGAGAGTTATATAACTAACATGGTTTCATCATTCACCTAGATAACAATAAAAATTAAAGATACATGAGATAGGAATAAAGAACCGAATAGGAGAAGTTATCTTTCATATCTAGCGTATGCTCGTCCCAAAATCGGCCATTCGGCCTTTCGGCCTCTTTCTCCTCCTATGTATTTTTCTCTTCCAAAAACTTCCTTTTCGAATGACCACAAGAATGCCCTTTATATAGAGAAAATCGGACAACTATCTTCTTGCAACTTTCCTCATGCTAGGCTAGCTCCAGCAAATCTGATGCAAGTTGGAGTTGTGTTTTGTTAATTATAGTCATCGAATTTAGACTTGTCACCAAAATAAAATTCTGTATAAATGGGTTGGCGATGTTCTGGAAACATTTCAGGCCAACTGGAATTTTGTAGGCCGAGATATGTGCAAAATAGTCAACATTGCCCACTTGCCCAGCAGCCATCAGGTGAATGCATCAACTTTCAAATTATAGGCGATTTTTTAGGCTCTTTGGTCTAGATTCAGAAATTTATGATAAAATATGATATTTAGATATTCAACTTGGCTTTGTAATGGAATAAGAATCACAGGATTTTGGTAACTACAGTATATCCATGAAAAACCAACAACTGTACAGACGGAAAGTTTGATTGTCAAACAGTTCTGGTTCTCTCCTCTCAGCCGTCTTTTGGTCGACTTATGTTCTGAATATGGGAAAGTGATGAAGATGAAGATTGTAGATAGATAGATCTCTTGGCTTAATTCTCCAACTTGAATCACACCAATCCAATATCTATAACTCCAGATATGATCAAAATAGTGAAGGCTGCAGACTAGTCAACATCTTATCTTGATAAGAACATAACTTGGAAATTGATGATGACTTTTGACTACTTTGCGAACCGAATTTAAATCTGGTCATATGTTAAATCTGGTCATATGGAGTGATCTTGTGTATATTTAAGTTCTATTTTCAGTCCCACTTGAATCACCTTCATTGGATCTCAAGAACTCAATTTATCACGATTTCTTTGACACTTGCCCATAGTCGACATAATTGTTGAACATCCCGACTTGTCTTGATCAACTTGCACCATGAACTTCCGACACTTAAAACATAAAAATACATCAATAAGTTCCATTTTTTCATGTACAATACTTGCCAATATGCATATAAATACGTACTTTAATTAGTTACATTTTTAGGACATGTATTTATACAAAATAAACTTGAAGCATGAAAATCGATTTGCCTCAACAAAATGGTTGGATTACTGTCAAATGAACGTATAGTGCCTTATAAATGATATATCAAATATGCAAATTTTGACACTAATCAACCTTCTCTATTGTCATCACTTGTTTGTTGAAATGGTCTAGGTAGCTTTTGAGCGGTTCAGTCCTTCCCTGCTTAATCGTCCCAAGTATCTCCTTGGGGTTGCTCTAGCTTTGGATCCCATGAACTGTGTAGCAAATTCTGATGAGAGTTGCTCCCAGCTGTATATGGATCCTGGAGCTAAGTTTCCATACCAAGTCTGTGCGTTTCCCTCCAAAGTAAGTGCAAAATTTTTACACATTATGGCTCCCATCATGTTTTGGAGCTCCATCCATGACACGTATCTATGGAGGTGAGCAATGGAATCTATTTCGCCGCTACAAGTTCCAATCTGGGGGAGCCTCATTTTCGACGGCATGACAGTATCTCGAATAGAG
The DNA here is from genome assembly GCA_963692815.1 of Nyctanthes arbor-tristis. NCBI lineage: Eukaryota > Viridiplantae > Streptophyta > Magnoliopsida > Lamiales > Oleaceae > Nyctanthes > Nyctanthes arbor-tristis. The sequence goes on along the minus strand of CAVNYN010223218.1, from coordinate 17,208 downwards.
GGGACAAAATAGGAAGGTCTCCCTCGTAGGTCGTCAGGTTCTTTTCCTCTAAGCTGCTTCTGCTCAAAGTCGTTAAGTCATTTCCTCAGTTCATCCAACTCGTAGGCTTGCTGAGGAGCTAGCTGTTGATCTCGAGGAGTTCTTGGCGGTGAACTTGATGTGTCACTATAGGAAGGAGTGGCTGTTGGGCTTATCATTATCTGTCTTCTTTCCCTCGATTGCGGGGTTCCGGTGACCTTGGTCTTCGAGGACCTAGTTGTGGTTGAGGTCCCAGCCTCATGAATACGCTACTTCCTTCGACTCCTTGGGAAGGGGTTAGTTTAACTCGCGCGCTGTGAGTTGGTTGACTTGAGGCTTCAGTTGGAGTGAAGCTCAGCCTTCTTCTGACCGCAGGTTTTGCCACTATAGTAGTCGGACTTCTTGGGCGAGGGCCTCGACCTACCGCCACAATGCTTCTGTTTCCAATTCGACGGCTAATCGTGAGGGACCAGCGCCTACCATTCTCTTCTGCCTTCTCAATCCGGGAGGCAGTCCTACACCACTGCTTCTTGTTCTTCAGCTTTGAGAATGTTTTTGACTCATCTTTTCTCACCAGAGGTTAGTCTTTCACCAGAGACTAGTTTTCTCGCCGGAGACTAGTTTTTTGTCAAGCTTTTTGTATAGCTTCCCACAGATGGCGCCAATTTATCGACGTTAAATTTTGGTATCAACTCAACAAACAAGATTTATTTACATGGAAAATTTGTATTTGAATCGATCCGAGTAGTAAATGTGAAAACCAGTGGAATGTTCGTAATAAATAAAAGAGAATAAATGTGTTAAAGACAAAGAGAATGAAAGCCAGGGAGTCTCCCCTTTCTCAGTGTTTTTTGCCTTTATTTATAGTATACATTTACATTGAGACAATGATTACGTGTATTTAATGCTGGGCTCATAGAGATGGTGTAAAGGTCAAATCAACTGAGATTAAGCCTTTACTTTTTTACTAATGGCTGTCTAAACTCTGCATGGAGCAGGTGTCACGCCGCCTCAAATTTATTACTTTATTATTATTGTTTATATTCGAGAGCGAAAGCTTTTGAGTTTAATTTAATTTTGTGCAATTTGTGGGGACGAGACTTACAAAATGAATACTTTGCACAACTTCATTTAGATTTACAAAAGATCAAAAAACATAAATTCACTTAACCAAGCCAAACCGTGGGAAAACAAAACATTTACATAGACATACTTATCGACACAAAAGACATTAAGCTCGTGTATTGTTTTAGATATATTTGTAGCAAAATGTATCCTTATGGCTTCAAAATGTAGTTCCCCTTCTACATGCAAAATCCACTTCCATCCACGAGCATGCTCTGATTCTTGGCTTTCTTGGCCAATATCTTGTTCAACTATCTACAAAATTGTTAAAAAGGGGAATGAGTACAATGTACTCAGTGAGTAACAAAATATTTTGATTCACCTTTCGTTTGAGGAACTCTTTTTAAGGAAAATTATGAATTTCACAAAGACTTTGGATGCACAAAAAGGGCCCGATCACTAGTTAAATTACTACCCGTGGTGCGTACATGATTCAAAGATTCAAAATGGCCAAGATCAAGTAGCAAGTCCATAATACCACAAAGAGTACCACATAGCCAAAATGACCAAAACCACATAGCAAGGTCATATTAACATAAAGCAAAGCAAAACGAGTAGAGTATTAACTAGTGATTCAAATGCAACAAACAAATTTCTTTACTAATGATGATGCATAAAAAATCCATGCATTTGTTATGAAAACATTATGAACAAAAGAAAGGGAACCAAAGTACCAGTTACTCACCTCAAAGATTTGTCAAAGATTTCTCTAGTTCTAAGTGGAAAATACCTCGAAAGCCTTGCTTTTCAAGTAGTAAATAGGTATTTTGGTGGGATTTTGATAGCGTTCTTCCACATGGATGGTGGAGAGTTGGGGAGCAACTTGGTTGATTTCTTTAGATTTGGGCCTTTTTATACTTGTAAGGATTAATTGTTTTTAAATAACAATTGAAATCTGCAAATAACAAAACTAACAAGTGTCTTATACACTTGGCAAAAATGGCAACTTCATTATTTACAAACATGACAAGTGTCTTAACACTTGTCAAAACTAGGGCTATTAATTACAAAAATATCACATGTCTTATGATTTGGCAATTTAGTAATTACAAAAATAACAAATGTCCCTTAATTTGGCAAATTTAGCACCTTGTATCTATGGAATGATTTTGCCAATCCTTAATTATTTGGGTAATAAATTTTCAGTCTTGGGACACAAATAATGAAAGATTCAAGTATTTATTCTAATTGTTGGCAAAATAATTATTGTGTCGTCAAATTTATTGTTGAATTTTTGCGGGATGTTACAACAGGTAACCATCGCTTCTATATTTAATGTTGTAGTCCCATCAGCCGCATGTGATAAGGCTTTGCATGTGGAGTTGTAAGCTACTGCTTAGCTGGCACTTTTGGATGTCGCGGCCTCACGACCTCGACAGGGTAGTGACCTGGCGACTTGAACGCTTAGATCTAGAATATAAGGACAATGACTAGCTCTTCAAGTTACTGGATTATACTGGGTCTCAAGTTCTTCAGGTCGTTGGCCACTCTAGGTCGTCGGACTCGATAAGATACGCGGGACCTACTTTCAAAGTCCAGCGACCATTGACCATCATTAACCTTTGTTGATTAAACTTCTTGGTGGTTAGAGGTGTTAAAAAGGGTGGGCCGCGCCGGGTCAGCCAGCCTAAATAGCCCGCACATGCGGGCTTCTCAGTCTGGGCCTGACCAGCCCACGATTTTTGGCCTATGGCCTGCCCACCTGCATGACCCACATGGGCCTTTTTTCTTTTATTTTTTCCTTTTATTTTTGCACATTTTACATTTAAATTTTATGATAAATACATTACAATTGAAATACTTTAATGAGAAATTTGCCACATTTTTAAGAGATATAACTAGTCTTTTTGATTTTTAAATTCTAATTTAAAAGTAAACATACAACAAGATGAAAGTAAAATTTTTAATAATAACTTTCAAATATCTTATTATATAAAAAATCTTGAAATTCAAATATTGTTTACACAAATCAAAAAAGGGAATGACATGACAATACAATATAAAAAATACAATATAATACAACCAAAAAATACAAAAAATAAATAAAAAGGGGCTACTTTTTTACCAAAGGCCCAAAAAGTGGCCCTTTTGTCATGCCAGGCAAAAGCCTTCTACTTTTTGACCAAAGTGGCTCATGCAGCACCTTGCTGCAATCGCCTATTGCTTGCTGCAGCAAGCAGCTTTAATTCTTTGAATTTTTTTTTAATTTTTTTTCACGGGCCGGCTGTTAAACTGCAGGCCCGGATTCTCTGAATCGGCCCCCCCGATCGACCGCGGGCAATGACCCAAGACTTGGAATGGCCGGTTCCAGTCTGGCCCATGGTTCTGGACTTTTCCAGGCCCGCCCATCTTTACATCTCTACTGGTGGCCGTATAACATTTCCATTTTGTAGCATTTCTTAATGGTCGTGGATTTCAATTATCTAGCCGTAAATTGTAGGACATTGATGCATTTCGTAATACCAGTTTAAAACTTAACTCATAGTCCATTGATCTTAGTGTGGGTTGAACATAATGAGGAGTCAAATTCTGTAATGGAGACCCATAATACTAGATTTCATGAAACAAGCAAATCTTAATCTCAATTTTTTCGTTCAGTGCACACATCACTAATGAAGTATCTTTTAATTGGTTCTCCTAATTATATGTGTGAAACACCTATATGTGCTTATTATTTGAATGAAGTCTCATGAATATAATCTACAGTCTTAATTTTCTTTATATTAACATGTCTAATACCAGTTTCGATACATAAGTTGACACATATTCTTGGAAATAATTAGAATACGAAATAGAGAATTCATTACATAAGCGTAGAATGTACATAATTGCATATATATCGTGCAATTTTGTTTCTTGGTGACATCAACCTTAATAAACACAATTATGCTATATTTTATGTATGAAATTCCTCTAAAACTATACTCGTACAACGCATTGGTGGAAATCTAGTAATAATAATAAATGAAACTTTAAATTAGTCAAAAAGAAAAAGAAAAAGAAAAGAAAAGAATTATAGTTGTACCAATTATATTATTATATACAACAGAAGCTTGCACTACCTGAAAAGTAAAAATAGAAAAATAAAAAATTTGTACTAAAAGAAAAAAAATGTATTATTATATTATAAAACAAAAGCTTGCACTAACTGAAAAGTAAAAATAAAAAAATAAAAAAATTTTACTAAAATAAAAAAAAAATTGTATTATTATATTATAAAACAAAAGCATTTCCCTGCATGATTAGGGATAGTATAATCGGAGGCACGTAAAACACATCATTCAGACCCCCATGATTAACTTTGATATAATGCTAGACGTCTGACGGGATATGTCCCGCCAGACGCCTGATGTGACGTGCTGTGATTGAGACAACTCACTCATTATCTGGCGGCATATCTCACCAGACATCTAGCATTAGAATGGAACTCCCCCATGATGTCCTATATATTTAATTTAATTTCACTAATTAACAACATCCACATTGGATGCATTAGGAATGTGCGATAGCTAAAGGTCTAAATTAATATTACAATGAATGTCTTAGTTGTTATATTTGTCTTAGTTATTAAGTATAGAATTCATTGAAATCAATAAAAATCCACCATTTAATAAAATCTATGAGAATTCATATGAAATTTAGGATACCGTAGTATTTAATAGAAATATGATGTCCCCCCACTTTGAATTGTATCGATTCTAAGGTCACTTTATTACGATCATCACTTTATAGAGAAACTGACTCATTATTTCATAAGATAATAATTATGAGCATGATGGCCTCTTAATTTAAAGTCAAAAGCTGCTTTTGATCCTTATTGATTTGGGTTATTCTCGAAGAGTGCTTTTTGTTGTTGCTTATAGTGTTTTCCACCTTTGCATTACCTTAATATATACTAAAAAATGATTATCATTTCCTACGATTTTCATGGAACCACATATATAAATATTTAAAGACGAGTCTTCCATTTCGACCTTGTATTTATTTGAACCTTGCACATTAAGTGGACTCCAAAAGAAACCAAAGACGAATAATTTAAAGTGGGCACATGTTTCTGTTGAGTTTCTTCTTCTTCTTGACTTGGCTTATCATTCTCAACTGGTGATTGCAGTACACAAAGGAAATGAGACCGATAGACAAGCGTTGCTTGAGTTCAAGGCCGGAATCAGAAATGATCCACTTGGAGTTCTAAGATCATGGAATAGTTCAATTAATTTCTGCCACTGGCAAGGGGTGGCCTGTGGGAGCCGACACCAAGGGTCATAACGTTGGACTTGGGAAGTCAAGGGCTAGCTGATCAATATCGCCATACATTGGAAATTTGAGCTTTCTTCGACGACTGTATCTTGAAAACAATACCCTTATGCATCAAATTCCTCAAGAACTCAGTCATTTAAGAAGGCTATGCCACTTACGGCTTAATAACAACACCTTTACTGGAGAAATACTAACTAACATATCTGCTTGTTCAGATCTTATAGTAATTGATCTTTCTAACAACAAGTTAGATGGGAAAATTCCTATTGAGTTTGGATTTTTGCCAAAAGTTTTATATCTTTATTTCCAACACAACAATCTAATAGGAAGCGTCCCTTTCTCTTTTGGGAACTTGTCATCAATGGTGGAGCTCTTCGTAGCTGAAAACAACGTAAGTAGTATGCTGCCAGATTCACTTGGACAGCTCAAAAATCTGCAAATTCTAGTAATCAATAATAATAGGCTTTCTGGTATGTTGTTTCCAGTAATCCAGAACATGTTTGCTTTAACAGTCATTGAGGTATCTACAAATGAACTAGAAGGGAGTCTTCCCTCGAATTTCCATATCTGAGTTTCTTGAACATTGCTGTCAACCAGTTTACGGGATCAGTTCCATCTTCAGTGTCCAACATGTCAACTTTAGAGTACTTGATGATGGACGTAAACTTTCTTACCGGGAAAATTCCTGAACTTCGGGATCTGCGGTGCTCGACAGCTTCTAGTAACCGCTTTGGAAATGGAGAAGTTGATGACTTGAGTTTCATTTCTTATTTGACTGATACTACCAATTTAGAAGCACTGCATATGAACTTCAATACATTTGCAGGCATCGTGCCTAAATCGTTGGGGGGATCTTTCAACCAGTCTTGTTAGTTTGTATCTAGACAACAATCAGATATCTGGAATCATCCCAGTTGAGATTGAAAATTTGTTTAACTTGGAAGATCTAAGATTATGGAATAACAGGCTCAAAGGTAACATCCCTGCCACGGTTGGAAAACTTCAAAAATTATCGGATTTGGAATGGTAATATTCCTTCTTCTTTGAGTAATTTAAGCATGATAATCCAACTTGATTTGGGAAGAAATAACCTTCAAGGTAGAATACCTTCAACTCTTGGAAATTGCCAAAATCTGATAGCGTTGTATCTATCCGATAACAAACTCAGTGGAACAATACCTCACCAATTTTTCACTAATCTCATCCTTGTCTCAGTATTTATATCTCGGTTCCAATCTTTTCATCGGTTCCCTTCCAATTAAAGTCTGAAATCTGAATAATTTGGGTGATTTGGATGTGTCCTATAACATGTTTCCGGGTCGGATTCCGAGTTCCCTTAGTCGTTGTGTTCAATTAGAGTTCTTATACATGGAAGGAAACTTCTTTGAAAGAACAATTCCTCCTTGTTTGAGTTCTTTGAGAGGACTCCAATATTTAGATCTTTCCAATAATAGCTTTTCAGGTGAAATTGCAGAGTATTTTGGTGCCTTCAATTTGCTTAGTTTAAATCTATCTTTCAATGAGAAAGGCATTTTCAAGAATGTTAGTGAAATTTCAGTAATTGGGAAGGTAAACCTGATTTGCACCTTCCTAAATGCCACTTAACAGTGTCTAAGAAACACTGTTTCACCCACGTCGCTAAACTTGCTATTCCCTAGTACTTGGCATTTTGGTATTAAGTACAATTTTTGCCATTTTGTGTCTTTTCTGGTATAGAAAGGTCAAAAGGGTTCCTGCTATAGGGTCGGCAGGAAATTCACTCCTAAACGTAACTTATCACAATCTTCTTCAAGCAAAAGGCGGTTTCTCCGAGGCTAATCTGCTTTGTTCTGGTAGTTTTGAGTCAGTATTTAAAGGAATTCTCAATCCTGATTGAACTGTAGTTGCAGTGAAGGTACTTAATCTTTTGCAGGCACTAAGGAACATTAGGCGTCGAAACCTCGTCAAGGTATTAAGTGCATGCTCTGGTATAGACTACAAAGGTAATAATTTCAAGGCATTGGTTTATTAATCTATGGACAATGGCAGCTGGAACATTGGTTGCATCCAGTTGAAGGACTAGAAGAAGTTGATGTGAATTTGGAATGGAGAAATTTAAGCCTTGTTCAAAGACTGAGCATTGCTATTGATGTAGCCAATGAATTGGATTATCTTCACAACTTTTGCAAAATGCCTATCGTACATTGTGATCTCAAGCCAAGTAATGTTCTTTTAGACGAGGATTTTGTTGGACATGTTGGCGTAGTACGAATCTTGTTGAAAGATGGGCAACCTAATACAACTATATCAAGCTCAGTAGATGTAAGAGTTTCGGTTGGCTATACTGCACCAGGTAGTAGATGAACTAATTCAAGTTTTTTATTTTTTTTAGCCTTTTAGATTCTGTTTTTCGTTTAATATCTCAAATCAATTTCATTGTCCCAACTGCAGAGTACGGATGGGAAGCAAGGTATCAATGTATGGAGATGTCTACAATCTTTGGCATTCTTCTGCTAGAAATGTTCACAAGCAAGAGGCCCATAAATGACATGTTTCAAAATGGTCTTGACCTCCATACTTTTGTGGCAGATTCATTGCCCGATGGACTTGACAATATTAATGTAGATCCAGTAATCCTCCAAGAAGTCGAAGGGACGAACACAAGAAGACGTGCTGCTGCAGGTTGCTTGAGTATGATACTTGAAGTTGGACTAAGTTTTTCTCTTGAATCTGCTAGAGATCGGATGAGCATTGTCTCTAAGTTGCATTCTGTCAAGAGCGTTATCCTTCGAAAATAAACAAGGTGTCTTTGAACAACTTTTACGAAATTTTCTCTACAAGTTATAATGGCTTGTTTCACCTGTACCAGATTAATTTGTATTGTGAAATTTCAGGGCTATGTAGTAATGTAGCAGGAGAATGCATGTCAACATATTGCACTAGTAAATGTACAAGTAAATGTACATGTGTAGTGTGTGCTGAACATGCTCAACATTTAGTATTTTGTAGTTATCCGTTCTTTGTACCAAATAAGTCAATTATTATTGCAAGCATAGCTCACTATCTTCCCTTCCTCAGTTTGGAGGTCATCACCGGCTTCATTGGATGCAGGTGCCGGAATTATTTGGAGACGTTGCCAACGTGGCGAGATTAGATTATTAGCTACATTTGTGGAATTAGCAACTAGAAGAAATATGAATTATATAAAATACACCGACATAAGTAGGAGAATTCTATGGACTTGGGGACAACCCAACGCCATGCATGGATTATTCTGGAGGCCATGGCATTGAATCACCGACTTCCATCTATCGGTGGACATGACCACAGGTGGTGCAATCGCACAATGTCTCTTCATCGAAGGGGAAGGAATTTTATTTTTAAGTGTGACATTAAAATTTTCGAAAAGTTTTTAGAATGTCATTTGTTTTTTTTTTTAAAAAAAAAGCATTATTGAGACACTAATTTTTAAAAAAGTTTTATGAAAGTTATTGGGTTAAATATTAGAATGTATTTTATTATTTAGAAAAATTAAAGAAGGCCTACTTTTAAAGTTTAAATTTAATTTGATGTTAATCATCAAAGACCAAAACAAAAATAAATATTAATCATACCATAAAGCCAACAAGTTAATACAAAGATGGGGCACCATAATAAGAATGATTGTTTTTTAATGTCAAATACTATGATTAGATTATGATTTTTTTAATATAACCCTTAGTTAATTGAAAGTGCCACCAGTTTGTATTATCGCACAGAACGTCCAAATTAATAAGGCCTTACCACCAGTTCCATCCACTATTGCATTGTGTGTGCGTGAGTGAGTAGAATGTGAGCACAAATTAGTGGTGTGCTTAAGTAAGGGAGCTAGAAACAGAGAGTTGAGTGGAGTGATAAGAGAATTTAGTGGTGTGAGGGAGAATTGAGCAAGTTGCTCTCCTTAGTGTAGTCTGTAAGTGTTCCATTGTGGGGTAATATATTTGTGAGTAAATTAATAATAGGAGTTATTTTTTTGGTGTGTTTAAACTCTACAATACAAGTGGTATCAAAGTTTCGATAATTGACGAGTAGAATCGGAGCTCGGAAACTCAACACAGTTGGGTTCCTAGAAATAAGTGAAATTATGAGAATGTGAAGATGAAGGCTGGTTAAGGCTACCTAAACTTGTTGTGATAAGTAGTTCCCCTCCTTTTCCTTGTAAACATATATAAACATATATATATACATGTATGTATGTATGTATGTATGTATGTATATATATATTTTACTGATGATGAGCCTATTGTCATCCGATATCAATACGTATACGATGGGTTGTTGGTCTCTTGTCTCAGTGGAAATGAGTGGCATTACAAAGATATTGACTCATTGTTTCATGAGCTGCTCGCGTTTAGAATTACGACATACTTCCCTAAGAATTCAAGGGCCCAATAATGAATTTGGCAAGTCCGAATTAAGTCATGACTTTTCCTAAGTTTGATCAATAACTTCATGGTGGGGCACTTTTGCCTGCTCTCTTAACTTCCAAGAAGAATTATTACTACAAAACCTAGTCAATTTTAGAACCTTTGCATTCACTGTATCCTAACAAGATTCTCATTTCCTATGATTTTCATGGAACCACACATTCATTTAAATAGTATAAGATAAGACGAAGAATTATGAGATGGCCACTATAAAGTTGAAAGTAATTTCGAGAATCGAGAGTTGCTTTTGAACAATATTCGGGTAAGTGCTTTTTGTTTAAGTTTGATCAACGACTACATGGTGCGGCACTTTTGCCTGCTTTCTTATCCTCTAAGAAGAATTATTGCCTCAAAACCTAGTCACTTTTGTACATGACTATTTGTTTATGGCGTGCTTTCCACTTAATTAATAGACTAAAAATGATCTAATACTATATGTATGACACTATATGGTGTCATATGGTCACACGACGTACATCAAGGCACGCCACATGACTGTGGTCTCTCATGTATTGCGTCTTGATGCATACCACATAATCATATGACACCATATTATAACATAAGGTGCTAGATCGGAACTACTTAATAGAAACCTAGAAAGATTCTCATTTCCTCTGAAGGTCATGAAACCACTGAACCACACATTAATTTTGAGGATGAGTCTTCCTCAATTCCACGTTTTATTTATTTGAACCTTTAATTTTTTGCTTGTTTAGCGGATTCCGAAAGAAACCACAGATCGATGAACAATTTACTGCGTACATATGTAAAATTTGGTCCCTTGAGTTGGAGATGGGGCTAAAAAATGGGTAAATTTTACACTATTTTTTTGTAAATGATCCAAAAAAGAGGTGATGCGTTCGGAGACGCTCTAAAAGTCCCAAGAACGACTCTAGCGGGTCCCAGTTGACTTGGCTAAGTTTGATCATTAACTTCAATTCAATCAATGGATATACTTTGTGTTTCCCAGCTTTGCATTGACTAATATATCCGAATTAAGTCGTAGCAAGATCCTCATCTGCTATGCTTTTCTTGGACCCACACATCCAGTCTAGGACGAGTCTTCCTCTTCCACCTTGCTTCCTGAATTTATTTGTAACCTTTTGTATGTTCTTTCAGATTTAGTGGAGTATTCCAAAATATACCAAAGATGAGTAACTTATTGTGGGCATATGTTTCTATTGAGTTTCTTCTTCTTTCTTGCATGGCTCATCATTCTCAACTGGCCATTGCAGTGCACAGAGGAAATGAAACCGACAGAGAAGCGCTGCTTGAGTTCAAGGCCGGAATTAGCAATGACCTTTTTGGAGTCCTAGGATCGTGGAATAGTTCCATTCATTTCTGCCACTGGCAAGGGGTGTCATGTGGGGGCCGACACCAAAGGGTCGTAAGCTTGGAGTTAAAAAACCAACGGCTAACCGGATCACTATCGCCGTATATTGGAAACTTGAGCTTTCTTAGACAACTCTTTCTCAGAAACAATACCTTTATGCATGAAATTCCTCAAGAAATTGCACATTTGAGAAGGCTAGTTAAGTTGAATCTTAGATACAACACCTTTACTGGAGGAATACCTGCCAACCTATCTGCTTGTTCAGATCTTAGAGTTATTAATCTATCTTCCAACAAGTTGCTGGGAAAAATTCCTTTTGAATTGGGATATTTATCAAAAATGGAAGCTCTTTACCTCGATGAAAACAATCTAATAGGCAGCATTCCTTTCTCATTTGGAAACTTGTCATCAATGGTGGAGCTCTACTTAAGTAGCAACAACCTAAGTGGGATGGTACCAGATTCACTTGGACAGCTCAAAAATCTGCAAACTCTAGCAATATATATTAATAGGCTTTCTGGTACATTGTTTCCAATAATCCAGAACATGTCTTCCTTAACAGTCATCGATGTGTCTTTAGATCAACTGGAAGGGAGTCTTCCCTTGAGTCTTCCAAACCTGAGTTTTTTGAACATTGTGGATAATCAATTTACAGGATCACTTCCATCTTCACTGTCCAACATGACAAGCTTGGAGTACTTGATGATAGACGGGAACTTTCTTACTGGTAATATTCCTAATCTCCAGTATCTGCAATGGTTGTCAGCTTCTAGTAACCGCCTTGGAAATGGAGGAGCCGATGACTTGAGTTTAATTTCTGATTTGACTAATGCTACCAATTTACGAACACTGACGTTGAACAACAACACATTTACTGGGTTCTTGACTAAATCGTTGGGAAATCTTTCAACCAGTCTTGTTCGTTTGTATTTAGACAACAATCAGATATCTGGAATCGTCCCAGGTGAGATTGCGAATCTGTTTAACTTGGCAGATCTGAAATTATGGAACAATAATCTCAAAGGTAGCATCCCTGTTGCACTTGGAAAGCTTAAAAAATTATCAGATCTGGAATTAGGTTACAACAGATTCACTGATAATATTCCTTCTTCTATGGGTAATTTAAGCATGATAGTCATACTAGATTTGAATGGAAATAATCTTCAAGGCACAATTCCTTCAAGTCTTGGAAATTGCCAAAATTTGTTAGGATTGGATCTTTCTAATAACAACCTTAGTGGAGAAATACCTCACCAAATTTTCAGTATTTCATCCTTGTCTCAGTATTTAGATCTCTATTCCAATCTTTTCACTGGCTCCCTTCCAACAGAAGTAGGAAATTTGAATAATCTGGGTGAATTGGATGTGTCCTATAACATGTTGTCCGGTGGGGTTCCTAGTTCCCTCAGTCGTTGTGTTCTATTAGAGGGCTTATACATGGAAGGAAACTTCTTTAATGGAGCAATTCCTCGTTCTTTGATTTCATTGAGAGGACTCCAATATTTAGATCTTTCCAATAATAGCTTGTCAGGTGAAATTCTAGAGTTTTTCGGCGACTTCAATTTGCTTAGGTTAAATTTATCTTTCAATGATTTCAATGGCCCGTTACCGGAGAAAGGCATTTTCAAGAATGTCAGTGGAATTTCAGTAATTGGAAACTCAAAACTTTGTGGGGGTATACCTGATTTGCACCTTCCTAAATGCCATTTAACTGTGCCTGAGAAGCATGGTTCAACTCATGTCACTAAGCTCTTAGTCTCCCTAGTACTTGGCATTTCAGCATTAATTACAACTTTTCTTGTTTTGTTTCTTCTCTGGTCTAGAAGAAAGGCCAAAAGGGTTCCAGTTGCTACAGAATTAGTAGGAAATTCACTTTTAAATGTAACTTATCAGAGTCTTCTTCAAGCAACAAGTGGTTTCTCTGAGGCTAATTTGCTTGGTTCTGGCAGTTTTGGGTCAGTGTTTAAAGGAATTCTCGATCCTGATGGAACTGTAGTCGCAGTGAAGATACTTAATCTTCTGCACCGTGGGGCTTTGAGGAGTTTTATGGCTGAGTGCGAGGCACTAAGGAACATTAGGCATCGAAACCTCGTCAAAGTATTGAGTGCATGCTCTAGTGTAGACCACAAAGGTAATGATTTTAAGGCATTGGTTTATGAATATATGGCCAACGGCAGTTTGGAAGACTGGCTGCATCCAGTTGAAGGACAACAAGAAGTTCGTCTAAATTTGGAACAGAGAAATTTAAGCCTTCTTCAAAGACTGAGCATTGCAACTGATGTTGCCAATGCACTGGATTATCTTCATAACGGTTGCGAAGTGCCAATCGTCCATTGTGATCTCAAGCCTAGTAACGTTCTTTTAGACGAGGACTTTGTTGGCCATGTCAGCGACTTTGGTTTAGCACGAATCCTCTTAGAAGATGGACAACCTAGTACAAATACAGCAAGCTCAGTAGATGTAAGGGGTTCAGTTGGCTACACTGCACCAGGTAGTAAATGCATTATCTCTAGAATTTTCTCATTTTTGAATCTTTCTCTATTCTGTTTTTCATTTGAAATGTCAAATCATTTTTGCTGTGCTGATGCAGAGTACGGGATGGGAAGTGGAGTATCAACGCATGGGGATGTGTACAGCTTTGGCATTCTTCTGCAGGCAAGAGGCCTACAAACAACATGTTTCAAAACGGTCTTGACCTCCGTACTTTTGTAGCAGATTCATTGCCTGATCGACTTGAAAATATTATAGATCCGGTAATCCTCCAAGAAATTGAAGGGACAGACACAGGAAGACGTTCTACACTGACATCAAGACTTCAGGGTTGCTTGACTGTGATACTTGAAATTGGGCTAAGTTGCTCTACTGAATCTTCTAGAGATCGAATGAGCGCTGCCAGCATTGTCTCTAAGTTGCCTTCTGTGAAAAACGTTATCCTTCGAACATAAGCAAGGTGTTTCTGTACAACTTATAATCATATTTGTTAAAAGTTATACATTTCTATCTACAAATAATAACTCGTTTCACTTGTGCCAAAGTTACTGAACAGCATTTTGGATTGTACAATTTCAGGTTTATGTAGCAAGAAATGTATGCAAATGGCACTAATAAATGGGACAAACTGCCCCAATTGCCGATCTGCTTGTCAAATCTATGCTGTTGTGGAGTTCTTTGTACAAATCATGACTTTTTCCATGTGATGATCTTTTGAGTTTTACTTGTACATGGCTGGTATACCGTCGGGCATTTGTGGAAACCATTTTCTTTTCTTTTTTTTTTTTTTTTTTTTTGGTGCCAATAATTGAGAACTTAAATTCAGCTCTCGACCTATGCTGTTGGGGCCATTGTTAGGAGACGACGAGGGAGTTGCAATTGCAGCAGAGGCGCATAATGTACTTGGGAAACCAGAGATATGTGAAGCAGAAGCCATGGCTTTGTTAACGGGTCGAGCGAGCTGTTTCTGCTGAGGAGTCCGATTTTGATTTCCATCCAAGTGCTCTAGTTCTTCAAAAGATCTGTGATTTTTAATTCTTGATTGTGTAATGGATTTTGTCACGAGTATGTTCATTGTGAAAGGAACATATTAAGCCCGTACCATAGCTTTATACGTGTTATCTCATTCTTGTTTTTCTAGTGGGACATCAACACAATCATTTATTCAGCTGCTTTTTGAAAGAAATTTTGACTTTGGATTCTGAGGCAATCGCTGAGTGCTTGCCTCATCATTAGAATGCTTAGATCCAATTCAGAAACAATGAAAAATTCAGTACTGCTAATCCCGAAAAATAGCCACTAGCTAAAAGGCATAGGTAATAATGAACATATATATATATATATTCTTGCATTTTCTGTTTCCTGATACAATGTTGCATCTCAGTTTGTTCATAAGCCTCTGACTGATTTTCTTCTAGTTTCCTGGCTTATTTGGTAGCAAGTTTATTAATTTTGTACATTATTAATGAACAAAAGAGATTAGTATGTAGTTTTTGTTCTGGGATTTGGTCTAAATTACTGTATTGTTTCCAAACAACCCAAAACAGAGTTGAAAGTGTACTGCTCTGTTTCAATGTCTACTTGAAGCCTACGCACTTCAGGGCTACATAGTAACATAGCAAGAAATGTATGCAAATGGCACCAATCAATAAGTCATTTATTATTTTAAGTCACTATCTTCTCTTCCTCTGCTGGTTTTTTGGTTCCATTGGGCTGCTAGAAATAAGTGACAGTATGAGAAAAATGCTGACAATATTATCAAGGATAGACTTAATCTCATCTTCAGGTTTGCATAAATCTGATTTCAAGTTTTATTTATGAAGCTGTGTCAGTTGCCCGGACTAAATCTGAGTTCAGATGGTCAAATGAATACTGATGATGGGAAGAAAGCTGCTATAGGGGGTTTGATTAGGGACTATTGTGGCTGTGTGATTTTGGCTTATTTTGATTCAGTAGTTGCTGAAAACTTCCTTGAAATTTAGTTAAAGCCTGCTCTGCTGTGTTTTAGATTAGAAGAGTTGAAATAGAAACAGATCCTCACTCTTTTTAGCATCCTTACTCTCAAGAGGATATATAGAATAAACTGCTAGCAGCCATATATGCAACTTATTCTCAATAAGGATTTTGTATCAACAGTCTTAAGCATTTCAAGTATATATTCGTCCATCCAAAAAAAAAATATATATATATATAGAAGGAGGGGAAAAGAAAAGAAAAAAAAAAGGTATAATTCTAAGGTAGTGCATAGATATCACACATGTTAATTATACAGTGGTTTAAATTAATAATTTCTAAGAACAAGTTATTACAACACGGTAATTGTATTGTATTTTAACCACCACAACCGCCAAGGGCTAACAGGATCGATATTACCCTACACTGGGAACTTAAGCTTTCTCAGATGATTGTATCTCGACAACTAGTTTTATGCATGAAATTCCTCAAGAACTTGGACGTTTAAGAAGGCTAAGTGGTTTGTTGCTTAATAACAAAGGCTAAGTGGCTTGTTGCTAGTTGTTTGCAAGAAGAGTTAATTCACTTTCATTCCATAACAAAAGGAATATATACAAGTATGAATTATGTACACTTAAGCCACTCAAGTTGGTGCATAGATATCACACATGCCCAACTTAGATAGGGATGCATGAAATGAACTGTCGGCAACTGCATGAGTCATCATATCAGCATATTGATTTGCACTCTTGACATATGGAATTTCAATGTTGCCCGAATCAAGGCTATCCTTGATATAATTCCTATCAATCTCAACATGCTTGGTCCGGTCATGCTGCACTGGATTATTTGCTATTTCAATCGCAGCTTTGTTATCACAAAATAGCTTCATAGGTTTGTTTGGGCCAAGTCCAAGCTCACTACGAAGAATTTTTAGCCATGTAAGTTCAGTAATTGCATGCTGTAATGCACGATATTTAGCCTCAGCACTAGATAACGACATAACATTCTGCTTCTTACTTCTCCAAGCAACCAAATTTCCACCAACAAACGATACATATCCAGATGTGGACTTCCTATGTAACCTTGTTCCGGCAAAATCAGAATCTGTGTATCCCACAACATCAAGATGTTTGTGCTTAGAAAATAAAAGACCTTTACTAGGAGAAGATTTCAAGTAAGCCAAGGTGCGATTCACTGCATGCATGTGTCTGTCACTAGAATTATGCATAAATTGGCTCACGACACTTACGGCATATGACAAGTCAGCACGGGTATGAGTCGAGTAAATCAGCTTCCCAACAAGCCTTTGATATCTCTCTTTGTTCGTAGGCACTTGATCGGGATAAATGGATAAACCATGGTTCACTTCAATAGGAATATATGCGGGCTCACATGCTGAATGACCAGATTCAGCTAAGAGATCCAATACATACTTCTGTTGGGAAAGGAAAATACCATGTTTAGATCGACATACCTCAATGCCTAAGAAATATTTTAGATCACCCAAGTCCTTCATCTCGAACTCCTCAGCTAGGCTGCTCCCTGTGAAAATCATATCATCCACATACACAACAAGCAATGTAA
>CAVNYN010223217.1:0-35477 GCA_963692815.1 Nyctanthes arbor-tristis | reverse complement strand
GATCTACACCATTGCCTACACTCTTTCCCTACACGACCTCTTCCGATCTCAATATAAGTACGATGACTTTGACTGACTTGTCTGAATAACTAACTTTCACCAGCTATCGTCTGAGCCCCTATATGCTAGGAGCTAGCCAATTAAGATTTGGAATCTTCTAAGGTGACGGGGTTTTGACTCCCAATGAATTTAGGGCTTTAACTTATTCTGGGAGGTGTTGCACGTGTATCTTTTGAATTCTATTTTCAACCTTGGCTGTGGTGGCAGAAGATGTGGCCTGGTTCTGAGCGAGCCTACAACAATTCGCCCCAAGTACTTGAGTCTACGTGCAACGAACTCGGGTACTTTTCTCTAACAGGAACATATTGGTACTGATGTTATATGCCATACGTCACTTGTCGTTTGATTTATAAGTACAAAATTTTACAGATTACGTCTCATTGTCCACATTCTTCTACATAAAGATTTCTTTTAGCTCTGTTGGACTCTTATTTTTCACTTGGCTTGCTTTCCAAAACTCTAAAAAATCTCCAAAATCGTCGACCTCACAGCACAACTGAGACCGAACCTGGTTTTTACTTCTCTAAGACAGGAGATATCTTCACTCTGCATTGGATTTTACAAAGGTAAAATGACTCAGACATATGAATTCTAGGAGTAATTTAGGAGTCGTAGAATGGTATCTCAATTTACTTAATTCTTGAAGTCTCCAAGTAGAAGGAAAAACCCATTTGCAATCTTAAATTTCAGACACTTTCTCTATCGCCATCTTGGGGAGACCTGGCTCCCAACTTTATTTCAAATTTTAACATCCTGACTTTGCTTCCCAGAGGTGCTAAATTTGGTTTACAACTTATTTGCTTTTCTTAATTAGCACCAACATTCTGACTTTGCTTGAATTTGAAAATGACTTAGAATTCTTTCCCACCGCCTGGATTTCATTTTTAAATTGTTAATTTGAATCAAATTCCAATGGTTGAAGTTCTGATGTGAACCCCCTTGGTATATGGATCAAGAAATCCCACAAAGTTGCCAATCTCCCAAGAAAGCTAAATATTGGTATAATTTGATCTTGAACTCAATGAAAACCAACTTAAGTAAAACTAGGAAGATGAACCCTAATCCCCGAAGAGTAATGGATGATAGCACTCAAGATATAGGATCAATATCTCAAGAGAAATCAACCCTTAAAAGTTCATTAAGCTCTATGACGTTTATTGAAATGGAAGAAGACTTTCAAGCCTCCAAGAAGTTGATACAAGATACAAGCCAACCCTAGATGGAAATAAACGAGTCCTATTTATAGTGGTAGCGTCTTGTAGCCGAAAAATTACAAGAAAAATGAGAACGAAAATAAGAAAAAGGTGCAAAAATTCGTCTAAAAGAATGCTGCCTAACAGGGCAGACGCACTTATCCTTGAGGGTAGCCACATCAGACATTCTGCCAAAAATATGCCCAAAATTGGAACCTTGAGGACGGGCACACTGATCATTCAGGGCACCAGCATCAAACTTTTCAAAAATTACATTTTAACCCTGGAACTTTCTGAATTGCTCATTTTAGTCCTCAAGCTTAACTTCTTCAACACGACCGGTCCTAGCTTCAATCAAAATTATTTCCTTTGGGTTCGTTGCATCCAAATCAAACTCGGCCTTCAATGCTTCTCCCATTTGAGCTTGATTTATGAAATGTTGAACTAACCTCACCATCGACTCTTGAATCTCTTTGGTTTTTGATCGTGTAACGGAGCCTACCGGCACACTAACCGAGCTTTGGCTTCTTTGGAGCACATCATCCCCTCCCTCTTGAGAAGGATTTGCCCTCAAATCATCATCTGCATCAAAAAGAGATAAATCAAAAACATTAAAAGCGGCGGAGACACCATACTCACCTGGAAGATCGAGCTTGTAGGTTTTGTCGTCGATTTTCTCGATAAATTTAAATGGACCATCGCCACGAGCTTGTAGTTTGGACTTCCTATGGTTGGGAAACCTATCCTTCCTCAAGCAAAGCCACACCCCATCTCTCCTTGTTAGCTTGAAAAGCATATTGTTCATTTTTCTTTTCTATTTGGCACTTCACCTTTTCATAAAGAGTTTTCACCAATTTAGCCCTTCTTCTTTCCATTTAAGCTTTTTCTTTCATCCACAGGTAAAGGCATCAAATCCAAAGGAATCAAGGGATTAAAATAATAAACAACTTCAAAAGGAGAGAAATTGGTAGTAGCATGCACATCCTTATTAGAAGAAAATTCAATAAAAGACAAACTCTCCTCCCAACTTTTCAGATTGCTTCTATTGATGGTTCTTAAGAGTTGTGTCAATGTCCTATTTACCATCTTGGTTTGGCCATCGGTTTGAGGGTGACAAGTGGTTGAAAATAAGAGCTTGGTCCCCATTTTACCCCACAAAACCTTCCAAAAATGGCTAAGAAACTTCACATCTCGATCCGACACTATACTCCTAGAAACTCCATGTAGTCTAACAATTTCTTTAAAGAATAGATCTGCAATATAAGTGGCATCATCTGTTTTATGACATGGAATAAAATATGCCATCTTACTAAACATATCCACAACAACAAAAATTGCATCACTCACTTTCTTACACCTGGGCAAACCCAAAACAAAATCCATTGAAATCTCGGTCCAAGGTTCACTAGGAATGGGTAAAGGAGTGTATAAACCTTGAGGCAAAACTCTAGACTTGGCTTTCTTACAAGTTATGCATTTAGAACACATCATTTCTACATCCCTTTTCATTTTAGGCCAAAAGAAATGTTCTTACAAAATTTCCGAAGTCCTTTTCACCCCAGAGTGTTCTATTAATCCTCCCCCATGGGCTTCCCTAATAAGCAACTCTCTCATGGAACAATTAGACACACAAAGTTTAGATTCTCGAAACAAAAATCCATCATGCCTATAAAATTTGTCAAAAGCACCCTTTTCAGATGCCACAAATATAGTTGCAAAATCACTATCACTGATATACAATTCTTTAAGATATTTGAATCCCAAAAATTTTGCATTCAAAGTAGTGATAATAGTATACCTTCTCGACAAGACATCGGTGACAATATTTTCTTTAGCTTGCTTGTATTTGATGACGTATAGAAATATTTCAACATACTCCATCCACTTGGCATGCATTTTGCTCAATTTCCTTTGTCCCTGCAAGTGCTTTAAAGACTCGTGGTCAGTGTGGATCACAAAGTCCTTTGGCCACAAGTAATGATGCCAATTCTCCAAGGCCCTTACCAACGTGTAGAGCTCCTTATCATAGGTAGGAAGTTCAAAGTGGCACCATTGAGCTTATCGCTAAATAGGCAATTGGCCTCCTCTCTTGCATCAAAACCGCTCCAATACCTATCCCTGAGGCATCACACTCAATCTCGAAAATTTTGTCAAAGTTAGGTAATGTAAGAACTGGTGCAGAACACAACTTATTCTTAATGACATTAAATGTATTCTCTTGTTCCTTACCCCACTTGAACCCAACATTTTTTTTAATTACCTCAGTGAGTGGTGAAGCTAGGGTGCTAAAGTCTTTAACGAATCTTCTGTAAAAACTAGCCGACCCATGGAAACTCCTCACGTCGGTGACACTTTTGGGAGTAGGCCGCTCTTTTATGGCCTTGATTTTCTCCTCATCTACCTCTATACCCTCGGCACTAACAACATAGCCAAGAAAGATAACTTTTTCCATACAAAAATGGCATTTATTGAGGTTGTCATACAATTTCTCTTCTCTTAGAACATCAAGCACACACCTCAAATGCTCAACATGCTTATGCAAGGTCTTGCTATAAATCAAGATATCATCAAAGTACACCACTACAAATTTGCCAATATATGCACACAAAACATGATTCATTAATCTTATGAAAGTGCTAGGTGCATTTGTGAGACCAAGTGGCATGACTAACCACTCATACAGACTATATTTAGTTTTGAAAGCAGTTTTCCATTCATCTCCTTCCTTTATTCTAATTTGATGGTATCCACTTCTCATATCAATCTTATTAAAAATGAAATAACTATGTAATTCATCAAGCATATCATCTAACCTAGGAATGGGATGCTGATACTTTTCCGTAATATTGTTGATGGCTCAGCAATCAACACTATCCTATAGGTTCTGCATTTCTTTGGCACTAAGAGTATGGGCACGGAACATGGACTTATGCTTTTCCGAAAATATCTCTTGGTCAACAACTCCTTCACTTGCTTTTGGAGCTCCTTTGTTTCTTCCGGATTGTTTCGTTAAGATGGCCTATTGGGGATGATGGCTCTAAAAATGAAATCAATTTGATGCTCAACGCTTCTAATGGGTGGTAATCTACTAGGCATTTCTAACAAATCAATAACCAAATTAGGGAGGGAGTTGTGAGTTTCATCAAGATTTAGGAGTGACTCCTTGTACACCATCAAAAAGACTTGTTGATTTCCTTTCACCGACCTCTCTACTTCCCATTTTTTAGCATAAAAACTCACTTTTTTCTTCCCTTCTCTCTTTTCTCTCCTCTTCTTTTCACTTTATTCCTCATTATTCTTTTCATCCCCCTTTTGTCCTCACTCGAATTTTTCTCTCACTCTTTTTTTTCTCTCTTCTTCTCCTTCTCTTCATCATATTCTTTTTTGAGCTTCATTTGATCCTTGTAAACCTCCTCTGGACTCAATAGCAACAAAACCACCGGTTTACCCTTCATATGAAAGCTATATCTATTTTTCCTCCCATCAAATATAGCACTCCTATCAAATTTCCAAGGCCTTCCTAGTAGGATGTAGGTTGCAGGTTGCTTGCATAGGGACTACATCTCACAACACCTGATCATTGTATGTCCCTATATTAAAATTAATGAGCACTTATTTGGTCACCTTTGCCTCCTCATGTTCACTCAACCATTGTAGCCTATAAGGGTTGAGATGCCTCATTGTTGGTAATCCCAATTTCTCCACCATTTTTGAACTTGCTACATTGGTGCAACTTCCCCCATCAATGATCACACTACACACCTTATCCCTCACAAGGCACCTAGTATGAAAAATATTTTCCCTTTGCTCTCCTTTATCACTAACCTTAACTTGAGTCTTGAGAGATCTCCTAGTGACCAAAGATTTTGGGGGACTAACTACCCCTTCTACCTCTGTATCACTTTCATTCTCACCGCGCTCAACTTCCTCCTCACCATCCTCCGAAAACCACTCTCCATCTCGAATAACCATCACTCTTTTATTAGGGCAATCTCTAAAATAATGCCCCCTTCCTTGGCATTTAAAACAAACAACATCCCTACCCTTTGTGGAGGTGTTCCTGGCCTTCGCCTTATCCTTGTTACCCAATACTCCACTATCTTTTGAAGATTCACTCCTATCTTTTATCGTCATTTTATCATTTCTCTCTTTTCCCAAATTAGGTTTCTAAGACGAGCTCGAACCCGATGGGAATTTCTGATAACCTTTCTTAGCTGACCTATCACTCATTTTCAATTGATCCTCCACCTTTATAGCCTTATGTACAAGTTCTTCTAAATCCACATAATAATTTAGTTCCACCCAATCGGCTATTTCCTTATTCAACCCACCAAGAAATCGGGCTATGGTGGCCTCTGTATCTTCCTCTACATTGGCCCTCATCATAGCCTTCTCCATCTCCTTGAAGCAATCCTCCACACTCCTTGACTCTTGAGCAAGAAGATAAAGCCCCCGATAGTAATGGTTGGGTATAACCCTCTTTCTTCTAAGGGCTTTCAACTCATCCCAAGTTTGCACACTACCCTCCAAGTTTCTCATTCTAGTGAGTAGGAGATTATCCCACCAAGCCAAGGCATAGTCGGTGAACTCAAGCACTACTATCTTCACTTTCTTCTCCTTAGAATATTCATGGCATTTGAAGATCAATTACATTTTTCTCTCCTACTCCATGTAAGCCTTCGGATCACTCTTCCCTTGGAATGAAGGAATATTTATTTTTACGCTCCCAATGTTCCCATGTACTCCATTCCTCCCTCATCGATCTCTCTTATTTGTCCGATCAAACCTATCACCTCTATTGCTCCCGCCATCCCAATTTGGTTCACTCTCAACATCACTATATAGTTCATCAACATATTCTCTCCAAGCTTCTCTCCTATCTCTTCTTCTATCATCCCCCATAGGTGGTGCTTCTTCCCTTCTCTCCTCTAGCCTATCCAACCTCCCACCAATCACTTCAAATTGCCTTGTGATATTTAATGAAAGAGTATGTCTCACCCCCCTCCAATATTGGTTTGGAGCATTGGCACCGTGACTTGTTTAATTGGAATGAGACATGGAGTGCTAGTGTGAAAGTGTCCTTACCGATTTTCTCTCGTGTATCATTCAAAAATTTGGAAGCTCTCACTTGTAATGAGCCCACTACTCTAATTTTTTTCTCACTCAATCCTCTTCTAAACAAGTCCCCCAAAGAATGTAACAAACTAATTTAGGTAAGTTACTCTTTGAGAAATTAATCACAAGAATCAATGACAAATGACAAGAAAATTCAATAGCAAGCGGAATTTCTTTCTTACTTTGAAAAAGGAAGTAGAAAGAAGGAACAAGACAATGAAATAATTGCGGACTCAAGAGAGGGAATGATCCTTTGACAAGGATAAACAATTTTTCCAAGCAAAATTAGAGATCGGAAGAGTATCACAAGTAATCTAACAATCAAATGCAGGTGTTTGGTGTTGATCAAGTAGGTTAAAATGGATGAAGGTGTTCAACCAAATAATCAGGTAATGAATGCTAATGAGTTGGTTGCTAGAAATTTTAGATGGATTTAATAGTAAGAATTCAACAACACAATATGATAGGATGGCAACTCAGATGAACATTAACAACAATGAGTAGCAACACAATATGAATAAGATCGATATTTTATATGGTTATTAACAACAAAAAGCAATAACATAATATAGATAGGATGATAGAACTAGCTTCTTTCTTACTTTCAATACTTTTTTTTTTTTAAATGAAGAACAACAAGAACAATAAAGAAAAAGGATAGATACCAATTTTTAGAGCCTTGCTCTGATACCAAATGATGTGTACGCCCTTGGTATATGGACCAAGAAATCCCACAAAGTTGGCAATCTCCCAAGAAAGCTAAAGATGGGTAGGATTTGATCTTGAACTCAATGAAAACCAACTCAAGTAAAACTAGGAAGATGAACCCTAATCCCCCAAAAGTATTGGATGATAGCACTCAAGATATAGGATCAAAATCTCAAGAGAAATCAACCTTTAAAAGTTAAGTTCAATGAAGTTCATTGAAATGGAAGAAGACTTTCAAGCCTCCAAGAAGTTGATACAAGATACAAGCCAACCCTAGATGGAAATAAATGAGTCCTATTTATAGTGATAAGTGTCTTAAAGCCGAAAAACTACAAGAAAAATGAGAAAGAAAATAAGAAAAAGGTCCAAAAAATTCGTCCAAAAGAATGATGTCTAGCAGAGCGGGCGCACCGATCCTTGAGGGTGGCCGCATCAGACATTTTACCAATAATCTGCCCAGAATTGGAACCTTGAAGAAGGCGGCACTGATCTTTGAGGGCACTCGCACCGAACCTTTCAAAAATTACATTTTAGCCCTTAAACTTCTTGAATTGCTCATTTTGGTCCTCAAGCTCAACTTCTTCAACATGATCAGTCCTAGCTTCAATCTAAATGATCTCCTTTGGCTTCATTGCATCCAAATCAAACCCAGCCTTCAATGCTTCTCCCATTTGAGCTTGATTTATGAAATGTTGAACTAACCCCGCCATTGAATCTCGAATCTCTTTGGCTTTTGATAGCGTAATGGGGCCAACTGGTACACAAACTGAGCTTTGGCTTCCTTGGATCACATCAAGTTCCTTCTTACCTACTGATTTTCCCACTGACTACATACTAGAACTTCATCTAACCATCGTAACTCAGGTGCTCTTAATGCTTTTCATGGCTTCTTAAAATTTTGCACCTTTCAAACATTCCATATTTTCACCAGTGTTAATTAATACCTTCACTTTGTTCATGTTGCTGGACCACCTTTGTTTTCCCTTTGTTCCAGTCAATTTTGTTGATCATCTCATGTATTGTATTCAAACTTTAGGTATCCCGAGCACTATTTTTAGGACACCTGCTCAATGGTGAAGTTGGGTTCTGGGCCATTAGTTTCTCCAAATTTATTCAAACTTTATGTATCTTGAGCATCATTTTTAGGACACCTACATCAAGGGCTAAATTTGGTTCTGGGTTGTTGGTTTTATCCAGATTTATTCAAACTCTAGGAATTTGGGGTTAGATGGGCTCTAGCTTTCAACCTTTTCAAAAGTTGAATCACCAATAGCCTACCAGAGGTACTAGGCCTCACCAACAATTTTCAAATATTGAAATTTTGAATTCTCGCACGTGCCTAGTCAAGACACTGACCCACATTAACCAAATACATTTCATTTCACACCGCCAACTTGCATCTGAAGCCATTTCTCAACTTTTGGAAATTTTGAAAACCCAGCTCATCAATGGCAAAAAATCATTCATCTTGCATTTTAGTTCCTAATTTTCAGCTCAAGAGGCCAAGTTCCAGTAATGAGCTTCTCTTCACAGCCTTTAGAAGTGCTGAATCAGGTTCTAATATTATGTTTTTTAGCCATCCCCTTTCGTCGTCGAACAAAGGATTGAAGTGAACATCCGAGTTATATTTTTTCATCCATCGATTTCAGGTGCTAAGTTTGAACTGCATTTTTACCGTTGCTGGGTTTTGAAGCGAGTTCTAGGCTATTGGTTTTTTATCATTGAATTCTGAATTTTAGTGGGCTACCAAGTCGAGTCCTCACCGCCCTGTCAGCAGGAATCATAGAGTCGTCGTTTGTGAACCTTTGCCGTTACTAATCCCAAGTTTGTAACTAACTCTGAGCCAATACTTATACTTTTTATGAGCTTCAATGTCAAATTATGTTGATATTGTATAAGGAGGCTAGGTGTTGAGATTACTTTGAGAAGTGCACAATATAGTGATAAGTTGTCAAGGTTGAAAAATGACTTAACAGTGGAATAAAGGCTAAATTGGGGTTTGTTTTGAGTATTACTTTGCCATTTGCTTTTGGAAGCGGGTAAGTTGAATCACAGTTAGGATTGGTTGCAGCAGGACTTGAGAAATTGGCTATCGAATTTTAAATTCAAATATTTAAGTTGTTGTTGGATGATGTCGTCTTTCCAAATTCTTTGCTTTGAATTTTTATTTTCATTTTAGGAGATTGACTCAAAACACCGAGAATCATCATCGCCTACTCTGACTCTAGTTCTCCTTGATTGATCTGGGACTTGCCGGCTCTAGTTTTTATCAGGTAATCTTCTCTTGAATTTATAGTTGAGATGAGTGTCGATGAGAGTGGTGCTAAGAATATGAAGACCAATTTGAGGAGGATGAAACAAGTAGTATTGTAAGCTCTACTGAATTTGGTTTTGAAGGCAGAAATGGAGTCAACAGTGAGGACTCAAGTGAGGGTAAGGGTGAGAGAAATGTTGAGGATGCTAGTCTTGGCGGTGGAGAGAAGGGTGCCAATCAGCTTATTCCTACGAACATTGGTTCTGAAGGCCTGTCTCGTGTTTGTAAAGTTAGGATAGTTTACAAAAAGAATCCTAGTTGTTTAGTAAGCAGGCTTTCCCTGGTCGAGAATTATACTTTGAAATGGGAGTGTCAGCATCGCCATTCATTTTCTAACTTGGAGAGGTTACGAGCAGATCATTACATTCCCTCGGCGATAACATTTTTTCTTCCGACTGAGCATGAGAGGGTTGATAAGCCTTCCAATAATAGGGTGCCATTAACTATTGGGATGATTGAATTAGGGGTGCAACTTCCACTTCCTAGATTAGTTACTAATTATCTCCGCCACTGGGAATTAGCCCAATCTCAGATTACACCTAACGGTTGGAGGACTTCTCTTGCATTCATTATACTTTGGAATTTACAAGGATATGGGATCATTGATCCGAGAACCTTTGATCATTTCTACAACTTTTGGTCTGAGTAAAAGATTAGGTCTAGATGGTTTTATCTTATGTCTCAGAAGGAACTCAGGGGGAATGTTATACTTGGCCTTCGTGAGCATAACAAGTAATAGATGGATGACTGGTTTTATGTTACAGGAGATTGGATGAGTAGTCCTGGACTCAGCTCTGAGGATTCTACCATCTCACTTGAATTTTATGATCATAGTGAGTTTCTTCCCCCTTTTTTGCATCATTAGTCCTAATTAGTTTGAGCCAAGTTCTTTTGCAGGGAATCCCAATCCTTCCAACCTTTAGGAGCTTACGACAAGATACAAGGCGTCGCATGAGTTGCCGTCTTCAAAAAGAAATTTCAAGAATTTGTTGACACTGGCTACCTTGAGGAGATTTGGATTAGCTTTTGACTCACTTTATTATCTTATTCTGCCGCCATCTTCTCCCAGATTTCATGAGTTCTCTAATTACCCCTCTTTTTATGTTGGTTACATTAGATTATGTTTGATCCCTCTCTTCTCCTCATGTTCAGGTCATCCTTGTAGAGGTAAAGTTATAGCAAGTGATAGAGAGGCTCTTATCAATAGGAAAAGGATGACATCTAAGGGTTAGAGCTCACGCCCCATGACAGTGGGAAAATCCCTTCTCAGGAGGTCCAGACCTATACCTCGTCCCAGGCTCGAGTAGGGGCTCAAGAGGATATGGCTTGAAAATGGGTTTTAGTTGATGTTTCTCCCAGGCTTCTTGCGACGGCCCCTCGTCCAGCCTCTATGGAGCCCGTTCAGATTTCCGATGAAGACAATCATTATCTAGGAAAGAACGATGATCGGGCAGATGAGTAAAAGTCAAAGAAAAGGTTCATCCCCAAAGGCTTTGAGGGATATGATGAGTTCCAAGGGTGCTCTGTCAGATGCTATAGAATTATTGCCAGAGTTAGTGAAAGGTTCTTGGCAAGTCTTAGCCCGGAGCTGGACTAAAAAGCATGAGACTTTATCTAAAGAATGGAAGTTCTGTCTAATACTTCAACCACCGCCGCTTAAATGGGGCTAACGATGGATTATTTGGCTCACAGTAGAAAGCATATTAGGGAGTACAAGCAGAACTTCAAGAAAATGTTGGATCAATCTCTGGTAGGTCGGAACACAGTTCTAGAGATCAAGAAAAGTATACCTTGCTTGAAACTGAATTTGAGGAATTCAAGCTCCCAACATCTGAGGCAGACAAGAAGCATAGTAAAGAAGTAGCGAGAGTAAGAGCATAGCTAGTAGAGAAGCACACAGCACTCTAAAAGGCCGAGTTGAAGCTTGAAGATGTCCAATCAGCTTTAGCCAAGGCCGAGATTGAGGCGTTGGAAAAATACAAGGAGTCTGAGGCGTATGAGATCGACGTTACCAATACTCATGTATTTGGTAAGGAGCCTATGATTGGGAAGATCAAGAAGAAAAATCCTAACTTTGATATCTAGTTTCTTGTAGATGACCTGGAGACCACAAATCAGGAAGAAGCGAGAGTCAAGGCTGGGATTCTATAATTTGATGCCGATCTGATTGAGCCATTGAGCAGGCCTCAAGAGAGGGGTTCAGTTCCAGTTCCAAATCCTCCTCCTACTTCTATAGAGATTCAGGATTGAGATTTCATTATTTTTGTTGCCCATGCTATTTTGGCTTCAGTAGTATCGAAGTTGTTGCCTGCCATCAAGTCAGATAGGTTGCTTTAGCTTTGTATTCAAATGAATGTAATGACTTTTGCCCAGTACTAGTGTTATCATTTCCTAGTAGATCAGTTAACTTTTGAAGCCATGTGGATTGTTTTTTGTCTCAAGTACTAGAATTTATGTAATGGCTTATAACTTCAACTAATGGGATAACTCGTTTTCATTTAGATAGACTTTTATTCCAAGTGCTATATAGTGTAAGTTTACGCTTTCAACCTAGAGTGCTCACCCCCACTTAAACGATATGAGGGGGAATGGGTATTCCCAGGACCAGATTGTTTCCGCCTCTTTTTATATCTTGCTTGGCCTTGGTCACTCGCTGAGTTGGCTTATAGCCGAACTGGATCTTGGGACCAAAGGCTCTGGAAAATTTGAGGACATGAGTGTCTCGAGGATTGGTTTTTCTCCAGCTCGTTTAAGTCCTTGGGCACCTAAGAGATCCCTTAATGTGGACTGGTGCTCTACTTGGAGCCGGGAGACTTGATTCTGCCGTGTTCTCCTCAATTGGAGTCTTGCCGTAGCGTAGACTCTTTAATTTTGATTTTATTGAATGATTGGGTTACCAATTCTAGAAATAAATTCATTTCATTCGAGCAGAACATTAGAATGTAGTATTTACAATCCTTTCGTGCTCAGCACTTGATTTCAAAGTAAAATAGAGACTTTCGTTCTGATCCTAATTTCCAAGCTAAGTAGATTTCCAAGTAAGGCAGAAAGTTGTATTTACAATCACTTAACAAGTGTTCACCATCAAAGTATAGCAGAAATTCTTCAGGACTTAACCATTAAATTGAGTAGATACTAGAATGAAACTCTCATCTAGTTGCTTAGTGTGTGACTGCCTTCTCAGCCGGAAATATTTTTTCAGATGCTCTGAATTCTATGCGTAAAGCAGTAGTTTTCCATCGACTGTCTCTAACTCATAGGCTCCATTGGATAAAGTGTTGGCTACTTGATACGGTTCTTTCCAATTGGGCCCTAGTGATCCAAGTGTTGATTCTTTCAGTGTGGAAAATCTATCAGTCTCAGCACAAGGTCCCCTTTCTGGAATTTCCTACCTCGGACCTTGGTGTTATAATGTAGCGACCAAGAAAATTTAAATTTAATTTTATGACTTTTCAACTCGTGTCGCTACGATTTCTTTGTCTTTTCAAACTTTTCTTACACCCGTCTAGTCGAACTGAATTTTGTTATGGGAACGGAAATTTTGTAACTTAATAATAAATTTAAGTTTCAACTCAACTAACGCGAAACTTATTAAACTAAATTCCAGTGAGTTTATTTCAATAGACGAACCAATTTATATAACATTTCATCAATGCCAATCGAACACTCAAGTTATATTTCAAGAATGTCAACTTCTAATTAGTTTCTATCTACACCAAAAACTTTCTAAATCCCACGTTTTGGTCCAGACTTTCCAATTGAACTAACTCTACTTAAAGCCTTAAAACACTTGATTTTTCACTCCTAAGCTTATTCTCTAACAACAACAAAGGTAATTTTTCTCTCCTTCTCTCCATCTTCTCATTCTTCTTCATTTTCTTTTATTCTTCAAAAATAAACAACTAACACTCATGTTTTCTTCTCTTTCTAACTTCAAGAATCAAACTCAAGGCTAGTGAAACAACTTCAAGCTACACATCAAACAATACAAAAATCCAACAACAAAGACAACGGTAAACAACTCATTCTCTTGTTTTATATTCATCCCTTCATTACCATGACAAACTCAAACATGTGTACACTATAATTTTTATCAAATGCATACATTATAACCATTATTATCATCATCCTAAAAGAAAAAAAAAATCTGAAAAAACACAGTTTCGGTCGAACCAAGCAAGACCCAAAAATGGGTTATCTTCATTTATTCACCAAATACCACAAAATTGGTGTCTATGGCTTCCTCTCACCACGAGGAACACGAATATATAATTATTTTGGCCGGAAAATGACCATACTCGCCAGAAAATCGTGAAAACTATCGAGTGCTCCTACAAAAAACTACTATAATACTTTCTAATACTTACATGAGTGGGAAGAGCACGTCGAGTGCATCCTTTTCCACCTATTGTTACTTCGATTCTTCGGATTTTGGCCAGATTTTTACTCACAAGAAATCTTCAAGACTGTCACTCCCTGTGGACGTCCTCTGCTTTCTTTTTCATTGAATATTAACCAACAAATATTAGATATAAAATATTGTCCATTGGTTATTGCATTTTAGTCCTTAAAAGATTTGAAAACGTGTAAATAAGTCCTAAGCTAATGGTCAAGTTAGGTCTTGACCCCAAGAATTCCTAAGACATTTAAGTTAACCCTAAACTTATAATTTAAATCAAAGTTGGTCTCCAATATTTTAAATAATTAATTTCAGACCCCTAAACTTACAAGTTTTGATTAATTGGTCCCTAAACTTTTAATTTAACTTAAATTGACCTCAAACTATTCAAACATATTACATTTAAGTCCTCTAACTATTGTAATTATTCATTTAACCCCTAAAGAATTTAATTACTTCATAAATATCTTAAATCCTAAACCAATCAAGCTAACTGTGAATTCTAACACTCATAAGTGATCAATTAAACCTTTAAACATTTTAAGACTCCAAAAATCTTAACACTATAACTTTCATAAACGTTCAATTAAGTCTTCAAAGTTTAAGATTCTCCTTCCAATGACAATTCAAACATACTAAATCACTTTAAACTTTCATTTGCTAGACGAGGGCGCTTTAAATTTCAAGTTTGAGTAGCATTACTGCTCGTGCAACATTTCAAGCAAACTTTTTTCGAGACTTTTAAGGTGGGGTTTACATTGTCCAAATTCTAGTTGATTGATCCTGTCATTTTCTTATGTGTTGATTATGGTTGTGACTTGAATATATGAAAATATTTGCCAGGGACCGCAAATTGGTCCGGGGTCAAAAGTAGGCCCTTGGGATAGTCCACCGTGCAATTATGATACTAGCGCTAGTATGTTGTCAAGGATTGCAAATTGGTCCGGGGTCAAAAGTAGGCCCTTAGGATAGCCTACAGTATCTACTTTGAAAATTTTAAAGTTTAAAGAGTAAAGTTTATGATTATGATCACATATTTAGTTTGACGTGGATTAATTGACTTGCCCTACTGAGTATAATATTATTATGCTCACCCCAACTTTCCCTTCCTTCCAGGTTAAGAGGCCGGCTGTGGTTGAGGCGACGAGCAGGGTCAACTAAATATTTTGACTAAATGATTATGTATTTCCCTTTTTGTTAAATACTTTATCGGTATTATATTTTGAACAATTACTTTTGTCGACGACTATAAATATGTATTTTGGGCATTATATAATTGAAATGATCATCATGTTTCCGCACATATTTTATTTTTATTAGTATATCTATTAAAAAAAATTTAGTCGTTAAATTTAAAAATGAAAATGCGACTTTTAGTAGCGTTCTAAACTTTAAGAAATTGGGCCGTTACATATAATATCCGGAACTTTTTTGCTTATAAGTCACATTTTTCAAGTCTGACTGTATCCTCTTTTCCTCAACCAAATCAAGCTCAATTCTCAGGGCCTCCTCATTATGCCCTTCCTCATGATATTAGACCCTATAAGATGGGAGACCTATCTCTACGGGGATTACCGATTCAATTCCGAATGCCAGAAAAAAAGGTGTTCACTAGTGCTATACGACCAAAGCGTTCCTGGTAACTCTTCAGCCCAAGCCCCCTTCAACTCGTTAAGTCTAGCCTTGAGTATATGCCTGATTATCTTATTCACCGCATCTACTTGGCCATTAGCCTGTGGATTATTTGGAGTGGAGTAATACTTCTTGATCTTTAGCTTCTCACAAAATGTCCTAAGCTTGACATTGTCGAATTTTTTGCCAGTGTCAGTTACTATTGCATGTCGGA
This sequence comes from Nyctanthes arbor-tristis, assembly GCA_963692815.1. Classification (NCBI taxonomy): domain Eukaryota; kingdom Viridiplantae; phylum Streptophyta; class Magnoliopsida; order Lamiales; family Oleaceae; genus Nyctanthes; species Nyctanthes arbor-tristis. The sequence continues at coordinate 19,842 of CAVNYN010223217.1, read as the reverse complement.
TGCCAAAACGAGAAATAATAGACTTTTAAATGAATTTAGTTGTCTTCTTTTCAGTTATGGTAGCCAGGGGTTCTGCCTCAGCCCACTTTGTGAAAGAGTCGACGACGACAATCACATATATGGAGGATCCTTTGCCTTTTGGGAATGATCTAATCAAGTCTATCCCCTATTTTGCAAACTACCAGGTGCTAGCACCTGTGTGAGTTGTTTTGAAGGAATTCTATTCATTGGAGCATAACATTGACACTTGTCATACTTTTTAGTAGACTTAATTGCATTCTTTTTTAAACTTGGCCAAAAATAACCTTGACAAAAAACTTTGGTTGCTAGAGCCCGGCCCCTAGTTTGATTACCACCTATACCTTCATGGTCTTCTCTCAGAGCATAGTTAGCTTCTTCCTCACTCAAGCGCCGAAGTAGTCACTGCGAGTAACCTTTTTTATACAAGACATTATCAATCAGCAGATACCTCACGGCCCTGATCCTTAATTTTCTTGCTTGCTGATGGTTTTCAAGTAACAACCTATCTTTCAAGTGCTGGAACATTTCATCCATCCAACTTGGTTTTAAGCTGATGCCATGATCATCACTTCTGTTTTCTAGAAAGCTGGGCTATCAACTTTGCCAATTGGTACACTTTCGAGTTATTCAGCTCCTTCATTGGTTGCCAACTAGACAAGGGCGGTGGCTTAGCTTTTTTTACCTCGAAATTTGTATTACTTCAGCACTGTGAACTTTGCCACTTTTGACTTCACAATTTTATAATAAGCACACATCTTCTCATCCTTTGTCTGATACATTCCATTGACCTAGTTGACTATTAGATGTGAGTCATTGCTGACCACTAACTTTGAAATTCCCATTAACTTGGCCATTTTTAGTCCTACCAGAAGGGCTTCATATTCAGCCTCATTGTTTGTTGTGGAGAATGTGAACCTAAGTGATTGGTAATAATGGTTCTTCTCGGGGCTGACCAGTACCACTCCATCTCCTGAACAAGCCTCTGTAGCTAACCCATCCATAGACATTTCCCAAGTGTCATCTTCTTCATTGTTCACTTCTGGTGCTTTATTAAATTCAGTTATGAAATCTGCCAAGGCTTGACATTTAACTGTTGTTCTCAGTTTATAGAAAATATAGAATTTTCAAGCTCCACTGACCATTTCATCAACTGGCCAAAGGTATAGGCTTTTGGAGAGATTGTCTCAAAGGAAAGTTCATCAGCACTTCAATTTGATGCTCCAAAAAATATGGCCTCAACTTGCGCTAGGACATTATTAAGGCGTAAGCCAATTTTTCAATAGCAGGGTATCTGAGCTCAGCATCCTTTAAAGCTTGGCTAATATAGTAGACTAGCTTCTGAACTCCATCTTCAGTTCTCACTAATACGGAGCTAACCGGGGCCTCTGAGATTGCCAAATAAAGTGATAGTGACTCTCTAGGAACAGGTTTGAAGAGTAATATTGGTGAAGCCAATTGAGTCTTTAAGTCCTCGAAGGCTCATTGGCAGATTTCTATCCATTTGAAGTCTTTAGCGGTCTTCAGAGCATAAAAAAAGGGCATGCACTTTTCCGTCGTCTTGGACACAAATCGCTTGAGGGCTGCGATTCTCTCAAGTAAGCTTTGTACGTCTTCAACTTTTTTCAGAGCTCGCATATCAACCATGGCTTGGATGTTATGGGATTGGCCTCAATACCTCTCTTGATTAATCATATACCCAAGGAACTTGCCTGATGCCACTCCAAATGAGCACTTTTGTGGGTTCAGTTTCATCCGGGTACTATCTCAAGACTGCAAACATCTCTTCTATGGTCAGTGGCCTTGGTGCTTTTCACCAACATATCGTTGATAAAACTTTCATTATCTTGCCTATTTGTTCAGTGAACATTTTGTTGACCAGCCTCCGTTAAGTAGCTCGGCATTTTTCAACCCAAAGGGCATCATTCGATAGCAGTATAGACCCCGGTCAGTTACAAATGAAGTTTGCTCTTTGTCCTCCTCAGCCATTGAGATTTGGTTGCACCTTGAGTATGCACCCGTAAAACTAAGTAATTTATGACCGGAAGCGGCGTTAACGAGTTGATCAATTCTGGGAAATGGAAAACTATCCTTTCGGCACACCTTGTTGAGACCTATGAAGTCGATGTATAATCACCAAGTCCCATTACTCTTTTTCACCAGCACTGGATTTGCAACCCACTTTTGGTACTTTGACTCTCTGATGAATCAGTTTCCAAGTAGTTTGATAACTTCTTTGGCTAGGGGTTCGTACTGTTCATAATTCAGTGGTCTCTGTTTCTGTCTCTTGGGTTGGCACTTAGGTCTATATTAAGCCGATGGTAGTCAAGTTCTGGTAGTATCCCTTCCATATCTTCATAGGTCCAAGCAAATACATCTAAATTAGGCTTAAGAAAACTAATCAATTTAGATCTCACTAGCTCTTTCAAGTCTTTCCCAATTCAGAGCTGAACTTCTGGTTGGTTATCATCCATTTGGATCGTCACTAGCTCTTCCACGGCTTTGCTCTTGGTTTATTTTGATCCACTATAGGATCCAAAGTCTAAAGCTCTTCAGCTTTTTCTTTGAATTTCTCAGTCGCCTTCTGAATGGCATTCACTCGACTGGGCATGTCAATGGTACTACACTCCCGGGCCTACCTCTAATTCCCTCAGATAACAACGGTGCCATGGTCCGTTGGAAACTTAAGCCAATAATGGCATGTGGAGGTTGTGGCGTTGAGCTCGTGTAAGGTTGGCCTTCCCAGGATGGCTTTGTAATTGGACTTAATATCAATTACCATAAAATCAGCTATAGTTCTCCTCATACATGGTGGCTTTCCTAGCTCCACCATCAACTAGATTACGCCCCTAAAGTAGACATAGTCACCAGTAAATCCATGGATTTTCCAAGCGTGAGGCCACATATGCCGCTCTTCCAATTCTATTTTCAAGTAAGTGTCCCAAAGGAGCACATTAACATTACTTTCATTGTCAACAATTGTCCTGTGAATTCTGACTCCGGATACAGATATTGTGATTACCAGGGCATCATCATGAGGCTGGAGAATGCCTTGAGCATCTGCTTTATTGAAGTTAAAGCAATCAACATTTTCTAGTGAGGGGTCATTAGCGGTACACACCTGATAGCTATTGTACACCTCTCTGGCCTCGCGGTGTCGTTGGCTCTTAGATCCCTCATACTTTTGCTTACCTCTGTCTATGACATATATATCTGCCGGTGGATTCTGCACCACTGGTCCTTGGGCTTGTCTTATTTGTTGAGATGTTTAACTCTTTCGGCCCTTGGATTTGCAACATCCTCTTGTAGGTGTCCTTGTTCAATCAACTTCTGAATTTCTCTTTTTAGTTCCCAAAAGTTGTCCGTCTTATAGGCTGAGTGGTGGTACTTGCGGTATTTTGATTGGTCCAGCAGCGATGAGTTTTTCTTCAGATGTTTTAGTTTCGGGAATAAACCTTTATCCTTTTAACTGAGAAATATCATTTAAGGGATAGTGCTCAATAGTTGATTTTCTGTTTGATACTCCTGAGGGGATTGGTAAGGCCTAAAATGCTCATAGGTTCTTAAATCTTGCCTTTTGACACGGTGACCCTTGATATTTTTAGGCTCCTTACCCTCTTTTTAGGCTCCGTACTTGTTTTTTTCTTTAAGCTTATAAGATCTTGCTTCTTCAGCTCCTACATGCTTCTGAGCCTTTGTTAAGAATACATGGAAAGTGCTGGGTCCATCTTCTTGGACTGAGCACCAAAATTGAGTCATTGGGTATAGCCCCGAAGTTGCTGCCAATAAGATAGCATCATTTGAGACCCGGTCTGTATCTATAGTTTGCTTGTTGAACCGATCTAGGGAACTTTTCAAGGACTCAGATTTTCCTTGCTTGACAGACATCAGTCTTTCCTTTAGAGTGGTTTGGATTCTAGACCCCATGAAAGTCAAGAGGAGCTAAGTAAAAAGGTCCTTCCAACTCAAAATGGAACCGACTGGTAAGTTGCTTAACGACCTGAGTGCTTTATCCCCCAAGGTCAATGAGAAATTTTTGCACATTGTCGCATCGTTTTCTCCTTGAAGCTCCATCCAAAATACATATTTGTGCAAGTGTGCACCGGGTCAGTCGTACCATCATAACTTAGCACATATGGGATTTTGATTTTCTTTGTTCTCTACTCAACCAAGATGTGTGGAGCAAATGGAGAATCTAAGTCTGAAGAGCATTCCATAATTCATTTTTGCTTGTTCTCCAGGTATACTAAGCGCTTCTTTAATTGTTCCAATTCGGCCTGTTCGGGTGTGGGTGCCACAGGAGCTGGGGTGTTAGGAGTTGATGGGGGTTGAGATGCAAAAAAGTATTGTATTTTCCATTTCTCTCTGCTCCCAAAGGTGGTTGGTTTATCTTAGATGCTATATTTCTTGCTCTCTCTGAGCAGTGCTGAGTGTGTTTTGATGCACTTGCGGTCCTTGACAATCCATCATGACCTAGTTGGTTAAAAACACTATCTGCGTGCCTTGCCATTGATCTTCAAGGCTCAGATTGCCTATTTTCACCCCTGGAGTTGTGGGAGCCTTCATTGGCAAAGCTGAGTGACCATCTAATGCTTGGCCTTCGCTATGAGTGTCGCTGAGCAGATTGCACCTCTTCTTCCTCCACCTAGGGTGGCACTGAGGCTTGATATGCTGGCGGTGGTGGCCTCATTGAGGCCTGATGTACTGGTGGAGGCCTTCATTCTGAGTATCACCTAGCAAATTGCACATCTTCCTCTACCGGGGCGGCACTGAGGATTGGTGTGCTGGCAGTGGTCGCAGTATTGAGGCTTGATGTACTGGTGGAGGTGGATTTCGCTAGAGTCTATCTATCTCTCGTGATAAAAATTCGATTCCTGCCATCAAAAAAGCCATAAGTGGATGAGGTGGAGCTCTAGATGTGCCAGTATTAGGTCCTCATTGAAAAGAATGTGGAATTTCAACATGATGACCACATGTGTGCTAACTTCCGGAACAAGGATTTTGAGCCATGGAGCAGAATGGAAGTAAAATAAATGAATTCAAGTGCTGGAAGTTGGGAGTTAGCTCTTCACAAGGAAGGCCCTTCCTCTAGCACCAATTAAGATTTGGAAGCTTCTAAGGTGGCTGGGTTTTGACTCCCAATGAATTTAGGGCTTTGACTTATTCTAGAAGGTATTGCACGTATATCTTTTGAATTCTATTTTCAGCCCTTGGCTGTGGTGTCAGAAGACGTGGCGCTAGTTCTGAACGAGCCTACAACACGAATCAAATGCTTGCCTTAGGAATGGAGATGGAGAAGAGGATTTTAGGGGTTTATTGTTAATTCTCAATAGAACTGCACGAATTGCAGTTTTATACATGATGATTTCAAAACGGCCACATAAAAGGCATCTGGGTAGTACACAAATTTTGGGTAGGAAGTGGAAGCTGGTGATGTTGGGAACTGGGGAATTGGCAACAAATGTGTCTGGACATTTATGGTTGTCGTGAATATAGAATTGTATAGATTTTTTAAAACAATAATTCCATGGTGACATTCTTATTTAACATTTTTGAGTGGCATTCCCATGTGACATGCTAATCACCCATTTTAGTCATTAAAATATTGGGCTCCACTCAAAAATTAAAATCCCAAAATTCTCTTTCTCTATCTCTCTCTCTCTCTTCCCCAATTCCCACGCGTTTCTTCTCCCCAGATGTTCTCTCTGCAAAGCCTAAACTCTCTTCTTCCTATCTATCCATGAACTCTCCCACCCAAATTCTCAATCTCCAAATCACTTCTCAATAACTTGGTCTTCCAAACCCATAAACATCTCAGCCTGAGTGAATCAAATATTTCAAGAATGGAAATTTATAGCAAGAGAGCTTCTATACAAGTTTCCTGAAAACTTGGCCTTTGATTTCGACTACTCCCAGAGTTCCATTTGGTCTCTATTGCTCCTTCATCCGCCCGTGAATTCTTGCAGTTCCTCTCTTCTTATCTTATCCTCTATTTTGCTCCCAGATTACTAAAGGTTGAAATTGGTCAAATTTGCTCCCAGATTGGGGCTTAGTAATTGGTCGAAATTACTCCTAGATTATCTTATCCTCAAGGTCAAAATCGGGGCTTAGTAACTGGGGTGATTTGAGGGAAAATAGAGGACAATATATCTCGAAATTGAAAGCTCAAGAGGGAAAACAAAGAGACATGGGCTAAGGAGGAAGAAGATAATACACAGTGAGAGGGAAAAAAACACGCGTGGGAATTGGGAAGAGAGAAAGAAAATTTGGGGGTTTTAATTTTTGAGCAGGGCCCGATATTAATGACTAGGATGGGTGATTGGGATGTCACATGAGAATGTCACTAAAAAATGTCAACTAAGAATGTTTTGTAAAATTATTGTTTTTAAAATTAATGGATTCTCAAAGAATTCCAAAGACTTCTTCATATTTTAATGGAATCCTATGTCAAAGAATTTGGTGGATTTCAGTGGACTTCAGTGGAATTTGTTGAATTAAGGGGTATTCTCAACACATGAAATTAATGGATTCTACATTTTGGAATTTGGTGGATTTAAGAGGACTTCAGTGGAATTTGTTGAATTTAACAATTTGTTATTTGGTATACAAGAAAATAACGTAAATATGAACTATTTATAAAAACAAACAACACATAATCTACTTTTACTTTTCTTCAGATAAATTACGTCACTATAAAATGATTTAAGAATATACTAGTATCGTGTCAATCTCTGAATTTAGATTTGAGCAACTTTGTTCTTTTATCTTTTTATTTTTTCTCACATGTTAAACGTGAACTTTGAGATGGAAGTAAAAAAGATAAATATGTGGCTGCCAAAAAAAAAAAAAAAGAAAAAGGAAAAAGGAAAGAAAAAGAAAGAAAGAAAGAAAAGTTACGCATATTCATTTATTTTTATTATTATTATTTTTTTGCAACTCAACTTTCATTATCTTCATTTCACAATGTCAAAATGAAGAGCTTGTAAAATGAACGGTGGAGGGGTGAGAGCACCCAAATTTGATTCAAGCTATCATCTAAAGCATGCCTGGCTAACAAGTGAGCTACCTATTAGCACTTCCACTAGTGGCACGAAACTGACAGGCCTCAAACTCATGTCCAAGAGCAACGAAGATTAAAAATATATATATATATATATTCAAATTGTGTCTTAAAAATATATAACCTTGTCTTTCTTTCAAAAAAAAAAAAAGAAGAAGAAGAATAAGAAAAGAAAAAACGGAACATTAGTATCCCATGTCAGACATTTGGTCATTAATTTTACACAAGTTGAGTATATTGTGATTTTCCCCAAAAAAAAATTGAGTAGCCAAGGAAAAAAATCATAAGTTTTCATCAATTTGGATTTTTTAATTTAAAAAATATGAAATCATTAACCATTTTTTAGTGTACAAAAGTTGAATTTGATATAATTGTTTTAAAAAATAAAGATAAGAAAAAACGGGTTTCATCACTTTACAATTATACATTTTATTTGATTATTCAAGTTTAGAAAAATTTTATGAGATCCATAAAAATTCGGGTGAGGTTGGATTTTGGAAAGAAAGTTACAAGTGTTTTTTTAGCTTACAATCTATAGAAATCTTTTGTATAAACTTTATAATTATAAATTTTACTAGAATTCTTACCATTGCGTTGCAAAGGAAGTCTAAAATTTTATTAAACACAAAAATTTAATAAATTATTAATACAACCAGTTGAATCATATATTAGTATTATGAGACATTAGTTTTTATAACCATTTTGCCGTATTTGGATTTATTTGTCCATAACGTTTTTTGCACTAGTTAATTCTACATAAATGAAAATTTATTATGATGATTCAATAAAAGTAAAATGCAAAAATTATATCTCACCAGATGTATAGCAGGAATCCCGCTATATGCACATGTGGCATAGATTATTGGAGAAACCTAAACATTGTATGCTCCATGTATGCAGAGGTGTACAAAATTGTTCCAATAATCTCCCGCCATATATGTGTATTGAGGGATAATCCTGTCATACATATGACAAGAGATCATTACTGAAGTAAAATATTTGACATAAATTGTTGGACAACTATTACAGTGCAACCGTATCAACATGCGGTCCATCCCTCAGTAAAATGTTTAACTTAAATTGTTGAACAACTATTACAGTGGAATCGTATCAACATGCAGCCCATCCCTCGAATAAATAATCCAACCCCAAATACTGATCCAACCCCAAATATAGCAAGGCCATATTTAAAACGACAAACTAAAATTTTTGTTCCATAGGAAATTATAAAAAATTCTAATTTAATTACACAATTGGCAAATTAGAGTACTATACATTTTTTTTGGAAAAAATAATTTGATTATTGCACTACATAACCATATAAATATTTCTTTAAAAACCATTAAAAATTGAAATTTACAGTTAAGGTAAACCCATGTAGATTTTTAAAAAAAAAAATTATTGGTTTAGAGACATGATATGCATGTGTTTTACTTTAGATATATTTATATATATAAGTGTAGTGATGGATTCTTTATATATAAGTGTAGTGTTGGCTTCTTCTTCTCTCTTTGTATAATTAAATAAATGGTAATTCATGAAATAGTAATTCGAATCATAAAGATTACTATGTGCTTTTTTTGAAATAAAACAAATACTATTAGAGTTTTAAAATTAAGTCCAAGTGTGTACCAACAATAACAAAAAAATACAATCCAAGCAATTATCAATTACAAAACATCATGTAATTAAGTAGAGTAGAGTTTTTCATTAAGTGATAGTACTAAAATCACGATGCTCAATTAGAAAACACTAATAACTTCAATCAAAATGGTTAAAATTGAAATCAAATTGATGGTAAAAATTACGGATAAGGTAAGTATTCCTTATTGAGCTAACTATCCCAAAATTATGCAACAAATAAATAAATAAATAAATGGTATATATAGAATGTGACTTCAGAAATGAGATCACCAGATATCTTAAAAAGCCAGCAAAAGGAGGGACAAAACATATCCACCACCTTACTCTTTTAATATATATATATGTGTGTGTGTGTGTGTATAATTATTTAGATTTAGAAAAAATTTATGGGATGCATAAAAATCTGATGGTAAGAGGTTGGATTTTGTCAAGAAAGTTGCAAGTGTTTTTATAGCTTATAATCCATAGAAATCCTCCAAAATCTAGCTTATAATCCATAGAAATCCTCCAAAATCCATAAGCAATTGAGGACACTAGATTTTCAAAGAATTTTATTAAATTCTAAATTGAGGACAATTGGAATTGTATGTATTTCTAAAATCTATTAAATTCCATATTAGAGACATCCTCTTTAAACCCACCCCAATCTCTTTTTTCCCCCTTTTTGATAAGGGTTAATTTCACAAAAAGTCCCCAACCTTTGTACTTTCTATTAGTTGAGTCTTTAGCCTTTTTTCAATGTCGTAGGTTCTCAACCATTTATGAATTCATTCATAAAGTCCTTTACGAGTGAATACCCTTACTTTTTTAAATAAAAACAATTTTTTTTTTTAAAAAATAGTAAAAATAAAAAAATAAAAGAAAAATAAACTATTCCCACATATCTGGCCAGCTACCTATTTTACTCATATCCCTAGCCTGATCCAAAACGACAAATACTTGTACCATTTTTCTTCATTTTCTTTTTCTTTTTCCCCCATATTTTTTCTAGCCATTTCTAAGAACAACTAGATGTTTTCACTCTATCTACCTAGTTACCCACCCATATTCCAACTCAGTGTAAACGAGAAGTTCCGATAGTGACGTCTAATGGCAAAAGAGGATATCCATAATTTTACTGCTTTTCCTCCCGTTGATATTAGAAATGACATGAAAAAAATAAGGGTTTTCCAAAAAAAAATGGTATAAACATTTGTTATTTTCGGTCAGATTAGGGATAAAGGTAGAATGTGTATCTATAAGTGGAAAAAATTTATTTTCCTTCTTATTTTTACTATTTTTTGGATTTTTTTGTTTTATTTAAAAAGTAAAGGTAAAAATTGTCATAAAAGATCTAATTAGTAAATTTATAAAAGGTTAGGGACCTATCTCATTAAAAAAATATTAGAGACCCAACTGATAGAAAGTACAAAGGTTGGGGACTTTTTGTGAAACTAACCTTTTTGATAAAATGCACTCACCCGATCTTAATATTGATCAAATCAATCATGTTCACGTATCTTTTTTTTTACAATAGCCATATGTACGGACAAGTTTCTATACCCCAGTTTAGTATTTTACTCATTCTATTCATATTACTAAAGAAAGATCGAGTATGAATAGGTTAACAGATAAATTTTTAAAAAAATAGAGGGCCTTAACTTGAGAAGAATTCTTTTATATATATAATTCTGCGAAACATTTGATAACAACTCGATTCATAGCTGAATTGGTCGTGGCACATTAAATTATCTAGTATCTAATCCCACCCAAGTTTGACTCCTAGTTCCTAATAAGGTAATCTTTTTAAAGTTTTTTATTAAAATTTCTTTTCTTTAGTTTCTTATTATAAATTACTTTCTAGCCTATAAGATAATTTATTTTAGTTTTTTTCCTCAATTAAATTAATTATAAGTTTACATAATTTGTTGTGTCAACTCACACCATATGTTAACAAAATATTTGATTTCATATGTTCAATTTTGTTTTTTCATTTTTAATGATTTCCAATTTTTGTGACTAAATTTTTTTTATATAGCACTGTAATCCAAAATATTTATATTTTCCTTTCAAAATATTTTTTTATTTTTCTTTTATTTAAACATCTTGACGTTTTAAAAGTTTATCTATATTTAGTAAAAAAGATAATATCAGTAACAAAATAATATCAGTAACAAATAAATAATTCTTTTTTTCTAAATATGTCTTTTTATGTTATTATTAAGGTAATTATTTTGTGTATTTGTCAATTTATTATTGATATGGTGTAAACAATACTCATTTCGCGAATATTGTTTGTTTTTTTATATGAAAAATAAAATTTCCATTTAAAAAAATATAAGGAAATAAATCTTGAATATGTGTAATAAAATTTAGGGCCTATTTTTAGCCCTGAAACCTCAGGTACGACACTGCATCCCATTAACGTTTCTTTAGGTTAGGGAGTTATTCACCACTTTCTTTTTTCTTTTGCCCACCCCCTGTAATTGCAATTATGTCCCCTTTTTTATTATTGTGTTTTTATTATTACTAGTGTACTAGATTTTCATCCATGCGTTGCACGAAAAATATTGAAACAAATTATATTTAAGTGTTAATACATTAGATTAGATTAGATAATGTATCATTAGTCACATGTCAACTGCAATATTTGTTATCTTGTTGTAGACTAATATGGAATGTTATGTCGTGACCTCAGGAAATAAAGTATTTTATTTTACGTAGTCAGTATATATCATGGTAGACATTTTATAAACAATGAAATGTTAATTATAAACTATTTATCATATATTATTTTATTTATTTTGTCGACTAATTATATTAGAACACCCTGAAATAAGAAAATAACTTCTATATGATGATGACGACGATGATGATAAAAGTTTATTAAATGATCACAATTGATCTAATCCAAATTACGAAAAACTTTTTTATTGACAACGTTTACAGTAGATTTGGTCGGATAACTATCATGGTCACACATCAATATCTTTAGCCCTATTCAATTGGTAGCTCTAGAAACAACGACATAAGATTATTTATGACTATATACTGGCCTTGGCAAGTAGATACCAACATGCAAAACTGACTCTCTCTGACTTTTATTGATGGTCATTGCATTAGATACCATCAATGGAAACTATCGCCTATAAAAATATATACAAAATTAAAATTAAAAAAATATCGCTACCTAAGAATTATTAAGAGACTTTTGAATGGCCTCTAAGTTAGTATAGACGAATGACCTATAAAGTTAAGGAACTGAGACGTCATCCGTATATATAATGTTAATAATCAATGAACAATATTATACTAGACAGTCTTATATGTTAAATATAAGTATGCCAATATTAATTTAGTACTCTACTAAAAAAAATGTAGATTATATTGTGATAAACATATATATAAAATTACAATGTGTCTGGTGGTCAAAACAAGAGAAATTAGTCCCCATGTTAATGTCGTCCATACGGTTCCTGCACAAAACAAAATTATGTTAAATTACTTTTGTAGAAAAACACACATAACAAAAGTACTAAACCCGAATAGGAACGTGTCATGCATCAATGGCCTGAGAGGAAAAAAAATAAAACAATTCAATTAGTAATAAAATTAACTCAATGAAATTAATAAACAAAACTTTCCCCGGCCACGACACCAAAAAGTTGATAGGCAAAATCGCAAGCGTACGATACCGTTCAAGTAGTATAGGACTAGATGAGTTCTGAATGTCGATCCCACGGGAAAAGTTGTCACCTGCTTCACTTAAGTCAATTTCACACTAATTGAACATGGAAATTTAAAAGTTTTCAAAAGAATAATGATGTTTGTTTAAGCTAAAATTTAAACTGAATAATTTTTCTTCTCAAAAGTAAGAAGCAACTCAAATTAATGGACTAGGAAATATATGAATAAAGACTTTGAGACTAACGAATCCACAATAAACAAGCGTTCCAATTATGCAATTCCCCTCATGACAATTCACCATCACGTACTCACAACCAGTTTCACAAATTTAAGTGAAAACATCTCTCGAGCAAATTCAAGCCTACCCAACTAAGTAAGCCCACTATATCTCTATGTGAATTTCAACCTAGTCGAATGCATTAATTAACAAGAAACCTTTTTTGCAGTTGCACAAATCATAAAAGTATATCCCTATCTTCTATGCAATTCATGTTTTCTATTGAAGTGCTAAATTGGTGACTTACCTCTCGGTCTCTTCATGAATTCACAACCACAATCACAAGTTGATCAGACTCATAAAAGGCAAATAAATATCACAACAGAAAATAAGCACACAAAAACAATTAAAACGTGTCTATTACTTCATCGATTGTCTCAAAGATCGGAAGAGCACACGTCTGTAAAGAACATCATAAAATAAGAATTCATAGGGTTTAAATACATGACCAGATTCTTGCAAAGAAAATATGAAGAATAGTGAAGAAAACGTTTGCACCAAACGAAGAATTCCGTTCTTCAATCTTCACACCAACCCTCGCTTCAATCTCCAAGCTGTCAAGAGTGATTTTCTATGATGATTCCTCCCTTTCTCCATATGGGTTTTCGTCCTTTTATAGTTTTTGAGGCTTTAGAAACCTTCCTTGTATCAAAAATAAGCTAAAACGCGTAAAATGGCGTTTCCTGATACGGGCCACGTGTGGTTGCGGAGGCCGCGGCAAGCAGATTTTTCTTTCATCCCGCGGGTGGCCGCGGGTTTGCTTGCCGTGGCCTACTTCCATGGCGTGTAGTTTAGTCCCTGATTTGACTTTTTTTTGCGGCAATGGTCCTTTTCGGATTTTTCTTCATTTAAACACGTCCCAAACTTCTTGAACTATTCATCAGGGTCCTCGCCCTCTTTAAACATGACACAAATGATCTCTTTCAAGTTCCCCAATGGTGACATTTAGCCCTCAAACTTGTTGATATGGATCTTTTCTCTCTCAACTCTCGAACCATCACACCTTGATGCATGTATAGCCTCAATTTGCTTCAAAAATAGTTCTTTTCACTTATATCACTCCAATTTGAGCTTTTCACCTATATGAACCATATCCACACAAATTAGGTAGAAATTTGCTCGATTTCATATACAATTGCAAAAGTTAAGAGAAGTATTTTTACATATAAAATATACTTATCAAACTCCCCCAAACTTAACCTTTGATCGTCCCTAGTAAGAAATTTATCCAATCACATTAAACGACACAAAATTAAAATTAAACACATAGCACAAAATAAAAGACTTGCCAACATTTTAACTTATGTCATTTATGACTATCACAGAATATTGCCACCAACAGTGAACTCATCTAATGCTTGACTAAAGAATGGACATAATCACATCCACCATCATACACTCTGGGTGGGCTTCCCAAACCACAATAGTCAAATATGTTCTCACCCTCTGCAGCATTTACACTAACAATTGGGGGGTAAATCCCCCCATTTGTGCTGCCATTTTCTGGTAGCACCAACGCTGCCGAAAATGGCAGCGATTTCACTACCATTTTTGGCTCCATTTTTGCTGCCAAATTGGGGGAGGAGGGGGGTGAATCGCCCCATTTTGCTGTCATTCCTGGTAGCAAAATTATGGGGGGGGATTCACCCCCCAACGGCAGCACAAATGCTACCGGAAATGGCTGCCATTTCCGACAGCGTTTTTGTTGCCAAATAGGGGTGAATCCCCCCCCCCACCAAATTTTGTTGCCGTCTGGTAGCAAAATGGGGGGATTCACCCCCCTTTTTGGGTGCCAGAACTGTCCATTTCAGCGGCCAAAATTTCCGGAGGGGGAGGGACTTGGGGTGGGGTTGGGGGTGGGGAGGGATGGGTCCATTTTTTAGTTTTTTATTAGTTTTGAACATTTTTTTAAAAAAATAAAAATATTTAAGGGTATAATCGTTATTTTGTTAAAAATTTTATGGAACAGTAGAAATAGGGACGATTTGTTATATTTATCAAATGTTGGTGGCTGTGGTGTGTCTTAAAAAATATTGGGGACGATACTAATTCTTAGCCTAAAGGTTGGGGTCAATTTGTGAAATTAACCCTTTCGAAAATTAACTCTTTGGAGTGTCTCTAATGGAATAGTCCAAGTTTCGGGTGGTGAAGAGGAGAGAGATAGTGAGAAGTTGATTATTTTAATTGAATGTTGGTAAAAAGAGGTGTAGAAAAAAAGAGAGGGAAAAGTAAAAAAGAAGAGAGATAGAAATTCGAAAATAATGATAGTAGTAGAGTCTTGGATGAAGGTCCAAATTTGGACCTTACATGGTATATGAGGGAGGAAAAGTGAGGAAAATGTGGTATAGATGAGAGAAAAGTGATTAGAAGAAAAAAAGAATTAATAGAAAAATTAAAAAACGTGGGGCCATGAAATTTTGTAGTGTCTTTCTCTCTCCTTTTGGACCTTGAAACGAGACTTGATGCGTTGAAGATGCTCTTGGAGTGGAAGTCTAACATTGATTATGGATTACAGAAGAAAGCAAAGGGGAATCAAATGCTTCCTCGAGAAATAGAGACAATGAAGGGGATTTGTTTGGGTTGGGGGTTTATTGTTCGGCTAATTTTTACTCTAGGTCCCAACTTTTTAAGTTCGAATCACTTTTGTCCTTATTCCTTTTTCTGAGCCAACTAGGCGCCAACCTTTCATTTGTTTCCATATTATGTCCTCAACAAAATTTTTCGTTCCAAACCTTTAAATTTTCACCATTTATCCCCAGGGTGAATTTCGTATATCGTCTCCAAACCTTTGGAGTTAGCACCAGCTAATCCCCTAACCTTTTTTTTTTCAACCCGCTAGGTCTCAATCTTTCATTAAGTCACACAAATGCTCCTTTTTGACAGCTTCCGTCAACTTTTCCGTTAGCTCCTCGACCGAATTACCATTATACTCTCATCTTTTTTAAATAAAAAACAAAATGTTTTAAAATATAAAAAAGGATTTTTTACACCTAGCGACCCCAACCTTTCACGTTTTTACAGATTATGTCCCCAACCTTTATTTTTCCTTCTATACGTTCCAACCTTTAAAGAAATCCCCTATTTCGTCCCTGGTGATGGAAACCGTCAATCTTCACTGTTAAGGTCAGGTGCATTTTCGGTAACATACACAAAATTGATATTATAATGTAAAAAAATAAAAAAAAAAGAAAAAAAAACAAAAAAACAAAAAGGGAGGAGCCCCCCCACCCAAAAAAAAAAAAATTCTGCCATTTCCAGCAGCCAAAAGGCTACAGAAAATGGCAGCTGTGCTTGCTGCTGGAATAGCAGAAAAGGGTGAGAGTCTCTCTTCTGTGCTTGCTGCCATTCCGGAAAGCAAATTGTGTTGGGGGGGGTCTCTCCCCCGTGCTTGCTGCCACTGGTAGCAAGCATAACTGCCATTTCTTTGGCAGTCGGAAATGGCAGAAGGGGGGCCCTTTTCTTTTTTTTTCTTTTTATGTTTTTTTGCCTTTTTTTTTTATTTTTTCATTAAAATATCAATTTTTTGTATGTTACTGAAAATGTCCCTGGCCTTAGTGGTGGAATTTAACGGTTTCCGTCACCAGTGACAAAATATGGGATTTTTTTAAAGGTAGGGAATGTACAGAAGAAAAAAAAAGTTGGGGCGTAATCCGTAAAAACGTGAAAGGTTGGGGAAGCTAGGTGTAAAAAACCCTATAAAGATATATGTAAATTTAAAAAAAAAATTGGGGGTGGGTGAATTACCCCCTCTTTTCTGGCCGGCAGCTGGAATGGCAATCAATAGGGGGAGATTTCCGGCCAAAAGGGGGAAGTCACCCCCTCTCCCGGTAAACTGTAGGAAAATGGTAGAAAAATGGAGGGGGATTCCCCCTTCTTCTGCCTGCCGGAAATGGCAGAAGAAGGGGTATTCCCCTCCTCCTCTTCCTTCCCCCCGGGTGAGCTATATTCCAAAAGAAAAAAGGGAGAGCCCCCTCCTTGTGAGTTATCGGGAATGGCAGCTCACGGGGGAAGGCGGGATGACCGCCAGAAAGGGGGACCCCTACTCTCAATTTTTCTTTTTTTTTTTTATTTTTTATTCTTATATTATTTTTTTATATTATTAAACCTTTTGTTTTTAATTTAAAAAATATGAGGGTATAATGGTAATTCAGTTAAGGAGTTAATGGAAAAGTTGATGGTTTCCGTAAAAAATGATCATTTGTGCAAATTAAAGAACGATTGAGGACCCAGCGGGTTGGGAAAAAAAAGTTAAGAGCCTAGCTGATACTAACCCCAAATGTTGGAGACGATATGTGAAATTAAACCCTTATCCCTATTAAATTGACCATTATGACATTGATTCCTTATTTTTAGAGAAACTTGAGTTGACATGACAAATAATTTCTAATTACATTATTTTTACTTCTCTTACCACCAAAGTCATTTATCAACTACATTGTGGTCTAATGGCTTTCAAATTAACTTTCCTATCTATTGATTAAAAGTTCGATTCTCGTTCCCTATAATCAATCCTCTTGTAATGTACCACTCCCCAACAAAAAAAGTGTCATTTACATAACTAGGAAAGTTTTTAAAGAAAAAAATTGTTATAGAAATACTAGTTTGCTCAAGTTGTTTACAAAAGTTGACTTAAATCATATCACGTAGAAATTCAATTGGCTAAATCTACTATTTCTATTTGGGTGGTTATTATATCTACACCGTCCTATATACTAACCACACCACATGATAAATACACCACTATTAAAGTGCAACTTTTATATATGAACTACAATTGCTTTACTAATCTAACCCTATATCATCTAAAAGTAAAAGATAAAGAAAAAATAAATACACCACACTGCATTTTCTTCATCATTAGTTCATCACTTTATATTGCACAATACTCTACTTTTTCTGTCCTCTGATTTTCTAATCAAACACGTAAATCCCTTAAACAGTAGAAATCCTTAAAACACACTGCTGTGGGATCTATACGCCTTCGATTTTAATGAATATAGCCTTCTTCTTGTCGATAATAAATTTAGTTATTTTGGATTTTCTTGTTTCTAACAAAGTGATTCTAATTGTATCCCTTTTTTGTGGGTTTGTTGTTGTTCTTAGAAATTAAAGAAAAAAGAATATTTGTAGATTGAATTTTGAGATAAGGTTTTTCACATTTGAGATTGCAGGTTTTTAGCTATTGTCGGCCATTCTGTCCTTTTTTTTTAATTACAAAAATTTTGATTGAAATATAAATAGCATAACAATAATTCTAATTACCCGATATTTGTGGCATGCATATGATTTTTTTTCCAAAACAACCTTCATTAATAAAGTAAAATATATCAGACAACATCAAGTTCTTGAAGAATGAAGGCTGGTACATTAGTCCCCCAGAAATGATTAACAAAATTAGTGAATGAAATTCTGGCAATCACGTGCGCCAAATGGTTCGCTTGTCGGGATATATGCTTGAACAACAAATACATGTGCAGATTTTGTATGTGCATACCTTGTGGATTTGATTATTAGTTTTGCCTTCTTACATGATCGATTGGATGATTTTCTCTTTGTTTTGTTTAAGGGGGTTTGCCATGATACCCCAAATAGAGTTACTAATTGAGTAAGGTAATGGATGTAATGATAACTTAGGAATACAAGAATATCTTAAATATAAGGTCAACTGGAAACAAATGTTCTTTAATTTCACGTCCTCTGATTTACTATGGTGGGAAAATTTAGTAAACTTGGTTGCGTGCGTAGAACAAACTTGGAGCATATATTTATTTTGATTAATGTATTTAAAAAATTGGTTGTTCTACCCATGCAAGGAAAATTAAAGAACATCTAATTTTAATTTAGATGTGCATAATGATGAATTGGGTTGTTCTACCTGTGCATGGAAAATTAAATATCATTTGATTAATTGTCCTATCATAAACTCGGTTGCATGGGTAGAATATGTGAACCAAAGTTTTTTTTGTGGGGGGAAAATTTAGTAAACATGGAGCAGACTTCATCAAGGGAAAGAAAAGAGTAAAATATGTAGTTTCATCATGATTACCGTGGGCTATATCCAACCTTGCAAAGATAAAGGCAAAAGTTTATAGTTAGTTTTTGTGACATATATGATTGGCTTCAAAGACATGGATGTGGTGAACATTACGTATCAACCTCAAATGCCTCTCTTTCTCCACTGTAGCTAACAACTCTTGGCTATAAACAAAATTAAAAAGAGAGTTCAGCAGAAAATAAAGTCCAAGAGGAAAGAGTCTAATGCTTTGTATGCAATTGGACCATAGAGATTCCAGTGAAGCATAAAAAAAAATTAAAATGAAAAATGAAACTTGCTGCTTGTGTGCTTTATTAAGGTTGGCATATCATTATATATTAAGGTGCATGGTATCTTGAAGCATCCTTTAAAATAAGAAGCTGCCAACACATCGGGCATTCTTTGCTTCTCTTTGACCTGAATAACCAAAGTTCACTCAACTAAAATTAGCAACCCCATAGAATAGAATAAGCAAAACTTTAAGTGGTTTCTAATTTAAACATAGACATGGTAACAATAAGGGAGAACCTACCATTCAAGGATACATTGTAAGTGAAACTCGTGGTTACACTTGGTAACTTGGCATAAGAAAAAAAATGAAATAAAACAATCTTTATTAAAAGAGCCACTTGACAATTGGCCCGTAGTCCATCAATTTTGATATTGCTGAATAAACTCACTAAAGCTTTAATGGAACTTGACAAACAACTTTACGCATCCAACAGTAAAGATTTTTAGAAAGAAAAGTAGGAAGAGTCAGAAAATTTGTCAACACATGTACATATAAACATAATTAACAGGGTCTAAATTTTTCCTGGTTGACTAAGAAAATCATTAACTTATGACTATATAATCCCAGTCTCACAATGTAGATTGCCGATAAATGGCCTTTCACTAGCCAACATAGAAAGTTCTCTACATTCTAACAAGAACTTTTCTAATGAATAGTCTGGAATCGACTGGCTTTTAGCTCGGAGACGCAAGCCGGCTCCTTAGTCAAGGCTAATGCTACTCTCTGCTATTGCTTTTTATTATTTGGTTTCGAAAACTCAAGTTGATTAAGAGAGCACTATCTTAATTTTTGTCATAATATTCTTCTGCAACTATCCAGCTATGTAACTCTCCTACATTACTTCCACTTGC